>JAMKCH010043398.1:0-15249 GCA_023653785.1 Ophioderma brevispina
TATTTTTTTTAAATGGGAAAATATGAAAAGTGGAACAAATTTGCTATGACACTAAGTAGAAATGCTTTTAGGCCTGCTGTAACTGCTAGTAAAAGCACTTTGGGCTCCAAAAATGACACAAAAATGTATTTTACACTTTTTTATAACAAGAGTCACAAAACATGCATATTTGGCTCTACATAGTCTAAAGATAAAAGGATTTGTGCTTAGACTAAAATCACTCTAAACTGCTATGAAGTAAATATCTCACAATACTTTAAATCTTTGAAAATGATGCAAATGAAAAAAAATGAGAATTAGTCTTCATACAATTTCTAGGATCTGATTGTCCAAGTAGAGAAAACATGCCAAATGCCCCAAAAGGCTTATTTTTTTTTACCATTTTCAACAGAAAATGACCAAGCAGTTAAATTTCATCTGTAGTATCACTTAGGCTAACATAAAGATTTGGACTCAACTAGGTTTAATTAGGATAGCTGGGATAACAATTTTTTATCTAAAAAATTGTTTACATTACTTTGGAATCTTAAGTATCTATGTATCATATTCTAGCTCAATTAACATAGATGCTGACTTCCTAGTACAGTCAGGTGAATAAATCATAGGTCTTGTGAACTGGAGTTTTGTGGTAAGTTTCTTGATAAAATATTTTTCTCATTTGCTTTGTTAAACTTTGAAGATTTTTAGCAAATGCGAACAATTCTGGAAGAGAAATAGGCATTCTAATAACCATTTTAGCAATTTTGGTATTTTTTAAGTTTTGTTTGATTATGATATTTAACTACATTCTTAAATGCCAATCTTACCTCAGCTCCAGTGAGATATACATCCATACCCCCTGTTAGTTCAATAGTAAAGTCCATATCTCTGTTTGCATCCGGGTTGGGTATAATACGATTCAAATGACTGGCCGTGAAACTAATCAGACCGTCTGGGCCATCACTCTTAGCAATCACAACAGTTGCCGTTCGGTTTGCACCTAACACAGCACCGCCAGTTGCCTCAGTTAGTGTTATCTCAAAATATTCAGAGAATTCCTTGACTTGGTCATCTATGATTGGTATAGTGATGTAAGCCAAGGACTGGTCATCTAAGAAGATGACCTCACCATCAGTGAGAGAGTAGTCAACTCCTCCTGGGGTAGCAGTGACGTTATGTGATTTGAACTTGGCTGTGACATAACCGAATGTGCCTGCACTTCGAGCGATAGGGATCCTGGCAGATCCTATATTTTCTTGTACTGAAATAAAAGTGGTATCAAATATATTTTATTGAAGTCTGTGCTACTACCATGCAAAACTCAAATATGGCCAGATTTTCTTTCAGGCTTTACTTAGTTCTAGGCGCTCATTGAGTATAGAATTAGGGGTACCAATTAGAGTTTCAGATCTATGCAACTGCATGTAGCATTCTGGTTTTCACCACTTCGTAATTGTCATTTTCTCACAAAAGTCCTTAGTTTGTCTTGTTCTGTAACTACTTGTTCTCTTCAAAAGTTGGGCTTAGAGAAATACTTTATCTACAATGTTAATCTGTATTGCCACACAGCTGAGAAATAAAGAATTAAAGAATAGACTAAAGTGTACACTATCATGGAAGAAGCTAACCTACAATAAATTTCTTGTTCAGTAAACTATGTGATCTTTCAACTGAATTGACTCATGGTGGGTTGAACTTTTTGCACCTCTAATGTTGTTATATTATTTCATTCAGTAAATATCCACTATAAATAAACTATTTACCTACATTTATGCAATTTTACCACATGCAGTAAATATACACCATAAACACTGACGTGTGTGTTGTGATTTGTTCACAATACCAGAAAGCGAATTACCTTCAAAGAGGGTTCCTCCAGCAAATTCAATGACACCTTCAGCATTGTCATTGCCCTCTATGGTAACAGTCTTGAGTGACATTGGACCAATGATGGGTGGCATGTCAAGTTGTAGGCCATTGTTAAACACAAAGTCACCATCTCTGTAACAAGAGGAAGTAAATATACAGTGCATTATCTGAACCAAGCTTGAGAAATAAAAGAAAACCTCTCTTTTGATTGGCCATTTCAAATGTGAACACTGTTAAGGCCACTGGACACAGCTGTTTGCAAGTCTCATTTATTGCGGCAAAATCAGAATAAAACAAAGACAACTTGCAACTGATTTGGATTATTTATACTACTAACTACATTCTGTGCAAACTTGAAATTTTATTGTGGGCAAACAAGATTTTCTTAAAATCTGGTTTTACACATATTTCTATGGTGATATGGGCAATAGAGGGCACTATAACATAAAGTAATGACCTTATTCAGCAGCAATAGTTCGAATAAAATTGTAATCATGAACAAATAATCCCCCAATATCTCAATATTTAACAGCCAAATGGCACAAATGCAGCTAGGGTTAAAGCGGCACCGGCACATTTTCACAAAATATGAAATTTCTTCAATTTGCTCGCAAATGATAGTCTAGGCCATTGGAAGAATAGAGATATGTTTTACACATAAAAATAAAATACCCAAAAACAGATAGGGACATAAATAGGAGACTAAAGGCATCCCGGTAATTTGTAGGGTAACTTTAAGTTTGCCATAGCTTTAATCAACATATGTGTCTATTACATGAATATCATAGACTCGTACTCATTGATATTAAAACCACGAAGGTCACAGACTGGTCAAACCGGGGTGTCATGCCCGGTTAATCAACTCTGACGAATGTTATCTTTTGATAACTCATTTCCTCACCTGCTGATAAGATTGGCCGGGGTCATTTTATTAGTAAAATTGTTCTGTTTATCAAATAGTCTTAATCATTTCAGAGTGAGGCGATGTATATAAAAGCTTTTACACCCATGCAAAATTCAATTTTGAAAAATCTTGTAGGCGCACTATTTTTCAAATGTGCCATTTCTCTGTATATTAAAATTCACCTGGAATAAGGTTTATTTTGAGAGAGTTACGCACAGTTTGGTAAACATCAATATTTTGTAATTTCCAAATTTATGGCCCTCTGTCTTGATTTCATTGAACCCATTTTCTACTTTCCACCATGATTACCTTGCTGTTGGAAGCCTTACACTATGGTTGACATTGAATGATGCAGCCTTCTGGAATATCATCAGGTAATATAGGTCCATTATTGAGGCTTCATCTATGCCATCACTGACGGTAAGATCCTGTTAAGGTCAAGGGTTATTGATTCAATGTCTTATATGCCCTTGAATCCTTAATGGTATTCGTGTTCCCGCTAAAACGATACGGCTGGGTGATTTCAACGTACATGTCGACCTCCCCGCAAAACCGGAGTCGATTCATTTTTGGGATTCTGTCTGCTAATGGTTTTTCATCAACATATCCAGGGCCCTACCCATAAAGATGTCACACTCTGGAACTGATCATATCTCGTCTTGAAGAAGGATTAGTTGCTGGGTTGGGCCTCTTGCCTGGGCTAGGCCTGATCATCGTTTGATTAATTTACGATTATCACCCGAAATCACCACTCATGAGAACATGTGCACCATCAAAATATAAAGAATATTGACCAGGACTCTTTTCAATAACATTTCATCCATGATTGGCAGTCTGACCTTCGTGATGGCTCAGGTGATGAGGTGCTTGGTAATTTGGTATAGTCTTTAATTAGTGTACTCGATTCCCATGCACCTTCAACAGCGTTCCCGCATTATTGGACCACGATCACCTTGGTTTAATAAAGATATCGATGATGCCAGACGTGAACGTAGACGGTTAGAGAGAAACTGGGTAAAAACTAGAAATATGTCGATCTGGATGCATACAATGTACAATCATCAGTGACTGGTAAACTCACTCATCATGCTAAGGAGGTTTATTACAGAAGATCAATTAAAATGCTAACACCAAAACCATGTTTGCTACTCTTGAATAAGCTTCTGAACCCAAAACCAACAACTTCCTAACTGCAATTCAGCTACTGAACTATGTAGCTCAATTTGCCAGGTTTTTCCAGCGACAAGGTATACAAAATCAGACGGAACCTTGATAAGTATCCAGATCTAACTCGCATGAATGATCCGAGTGGGACAATACTTGATGAGCCCGTTCCAAGCATGATTTTAATCCCCAAGTCCCCACGTTGAAGAGGTAACCAAGGTGATTATGTCAACGCATCAAAATCAATGTTCCTTAGACACATTCCATTGGTGTTACTTAATGAGAATGTTTCAACCTGCTGAGCCATTAGACCCTGATCATTAACAAGTCTATCCGCACTTGTTTTCCCAGCTAATCTCCGGGAATCGCGGTGACACCCATTCTCAACAAGCCTTCCCTAGACAAAGAGGTGCTCAAAACTATCGCCCTGTGTTCCAATTAGCTGCGTTTCTAAGTTCATGGGAAATAGTGAGGTTGGCCCATGGGGAGTAAAGTATGGATCATCGTGTCTCAAATGACTTAAATGAGAATTTTCAGTCCAGCTTACAAAGAACGACACAGCACTGAAACGCACTTCTGCGTGTCACGAACGATATCCGCAATGCAATTCACAACAGTAAGGCGTTGCTTATTGTGCTGCTAATCTTTCTGCAGCTTTTGATACTGTTGTCATGCCGTCTTTGGTAGGTTCCTGATACTTTCAAAATTCAAGGTAGTGCCTTACAGTGGATTCGGTCTTAACCTGCAGACCGCTCTTTTCGTGTGCGCATTGGGGAATCAATTTCAAACAAGCATCATCTCCCTTCAGTTTCCTCAGGGTTCTGTGGTCGGGCGGCTCTCTTTTTCATAATGTACACATACTGTATCGCATCAATCATCCGGAAGCACAATATGCTTACCCATGTATGCTGATGATGTACAACTCTTTTTGACATTTGATCCTAAGATTGGTGGTGATGCCAAACATCCCTGTCCAAAGACTCCTCTCTTTGTATTGATTAAATCATTGATGGATGCGCTTGTACAAACGCAAAATTGAATTATGAAAGACAGAAGTTTTCATCGCATGTTCATCCTATACCCAAAGTCGCCTCAAAGATATACCATCAGGGTCGGGACAGTGGATTTCCCCATTCCTCGGCAATTAAACCTTGGTGTCGTTTGATCAGACAAGTCTATGACTGAACATGTAAAGGTCATCATTAAGTCTGTTAACTTTAACCTTCGCAATATTTACCTATCCGCCGCTTTATCACATTGAGAGTTTCATCATCTCGTCCGTTCACTGATTTTATTCTCGGCATTGACTATGCCAATTCACGTTTGAGTATGGAATGCCAGAGATCGGAGTAAACTTCGATTTGTTCAGAATAGAGCAGCCAGGCGGGTGTTCAGATCTGATAGAAGTACACCATCCACACCACTCCTTAAAGGAGCTCCATTGCTACCAATTAGTGAGCGCTTTGTCTTTAAGCTTATGCTTCTACTTACAAGGGCATTTCCGGACATTTGCCATCTTACTTTTTTGTCCGAATACCTCTCTTTTTATATTCCTGGCCGGCCCAGGATGCGTTCTGCAGATACAGACGCTCCGCACTGTTTCCTCACAAAAGGTCATTGGTAAGCAGGCTTTCAGCAATGCGCCCCCAGCCTATTGAACTCTTGCCTATCTCTTTTCGCCACTCCACGTCCATTGTTACTTTTTAAAGAAGCTCTAAAAATTTTCATCTATTTCCTAGAGTGATTGTGTGCTAAATGTGTTTTTTTTGTTATTGCTCAACATGATATTAATTATTAAGCTTTTTCTTTTCTTTTATTTTATAGTTTGATGTTAAGTACTTATCTCTAGTAATACAACGGTATTGTAAAGATTACCATGTTTTCGTCTAAATAAGTATTACTCGCATTTTGTAAAGCCTTGACCTTGTTTTTAGAAGGCGTTATATCAAATGCCTGTTTTGTATTGTTATTGTATTGTACAATTGGGAATGGGGGGCAATCCTATTATTACCTCATGAATTTTAATGAACCTATCATGCTCTTTCGTTGGCTGATTCCTATTACGCGCACTATTTCCCATGGAAATAGATTGAAAGTTTTTCCCTACAACCTTCGTCCCCAGAGTCACAGTGAGGTGTATTAAAACAAATACTACATGGTTTTATATTGGGAAATAGGACACCCCACTATTTTCCGTGTTACTGGCTACAAGCCTATCACCACCCCTCACCCTTCGGGTTCCGGGTGATAGACCCATAGCAGTCCCTCGGAAAATAGTGTGCCCTATTTCCCTCTAACCATGTATATTGTATACTGTTCATCCATGTACGCCACTGGTCAAATAGACCCGGTTTGTTCTTACTATTACTGGTTTCATCTGACTGGAGTTTAATCACCAACCATCATCCATTAACATATGTTTGCATTTACTCAATTATATGGTAAGGCAAAAAAGTTTGTGTTGGCCTCACTCAGAAAACCTGTGCAAAACACTACAGCTAACTTCGCTTGTATTCCAGAAACCCCACCCAATTTGGTGGAAATTTTATTAAGGAAGTATGTTCCACATTTGCAACAAAATGTTACAACAAACTATTGGACCGCCGTTGTCAAATTTATGAGTTGTATTTGCATAAGACTTTGTTTTTGTCGATCCTTATTTAGCACTATCCCTAACCCCTACTATACACCTAACCCTAACCCTATAGTCCGTGGTTGCTACCCTCTGTGCAGTGACTTCCACAATATTTTGTTGGTCGCAAGAGTAAATCGCTTGCGCTGACTTGAAGCGAGGTGCTTTTAAGCGTGTGCACAAAGACGGCATCACTGCACGAGGTATATTCACGACTATAACCCTAAACCCAACCACTCGAGAAAATGGGAAAAAAATCTTGAAAAGCTAAAAATTTTTATTATCGCCCGGTTGCAAAATACCTAATACCACCTTACTTGGATGTAAATGCATAATGTCGCCTATAGCGAAGCTTTAAATAAAACGGAATAAATCCCAAGCCAAATTTTGATGGCCTTTTCTAAATAGATTTAGAAAAAAATAACTTCACCATGTTAAGAAATAAAATGGTTAGCTTTTCTTTTTAAGACTAATTTATTGCACACTAACCCATACTTACAAATTTCGGGCCTGCGTACACTAGTATTTTTTATATTCAATCAACACCACCTACCTCCTGTGGTAACAGTGTAGTCTATATTTTCCAAGCAGTATTCTTATATAGTGTAGGAAACACGGACATCACCTAAGATGCAGCATACAAACACTGAGACCGTACCTAGAACTGGAACATTAGATGAGATGATCATTTGGATTTGAGCTAAATTTAATTTTTTCCCCATTAAACTCTCTTACCAACTTATTTCAATATAACTAGGGTACACAAACTTCATCCACATATGCCAACATTTGGCTTCAATAAAACTGTCATAATTCCTCTAAAATTAAAAGAAGACGGGCCCTGTACGGCACATGCTTTTAGTCTGAATTTGGTCTCAAATCTAGTAAAAAAAGGTCCAGAAATTTGTTTTCCAAGGCTATGGAACTAAATTGAGTATTTTGGGGGGATCATCTTATCTGAATTACCTTGTATTAATATCGTGTTTCCAATACTGTGGAACAAATATGGTTTTTGGTCAGTCGTCTATCTTAGACCACCTTGAAAGTGATTGTTGATTAAGATTAAATGTGATAGAATCATGGCGTAAAACTAAAGGTAGAATACATCCGCTATCACGGGGCCATCAGCCCGACTGGGCATAGGCGGCGAACTACCAGCGCCGAGAACCATCTCTGGGGACACTATATAGAGCAGCGTATGGCAAGAAAGGCCGGTGGTCCAAAAATAGCGTATGTCGCATTAGCGAAATTGTTAATGTCCTGCTATATCTTCTCAGATCTTTTTGTGTCTTTGTTAATAATATCGTCGTGTATAGAGACTATGACGAAATATCGAATTTAATAATCTTACTTGGCTATTCTGAAATTGTAACTCCGTATTAATATATGGAGGTTGATAATTCTACATGTACAACGTGCTTTGTACATTTCATATACTGTTTTATGCAAAAAAACAAATGTCAACATATGAATAATACTTTAGTATTCGAAATCTTGTAGTATTGTAGATTTTGCCTTCTCAGCGGACTTTACATTCTCTTAATTCTAGTAAACAACGGAGACGGTGGCGCCGGGGGGTTCACAAATGTGGCCGTCTCTGACTCAATATGACTCGGTTAATTCTCGTATAGGGAGTAACTCCTATTAAATTACTCGGAGCTGTTCTGATCATCCCAATTTCTTTGGATGTGTGACTGCAAGTGAAAAGAAATTTAAAATGTACGTGGTCCTAGTCTAGAGAAAATTTGGCAAAAGGGATGAAACTAAATTCCCCCTGGCAATTGAGGGATGATTGATAGGCCTGTTTCGGATTAAAAGGTGCGCGGGAAAACGTTGTTTGTAGTTAACGTTTCCCTAAAAGGATTCATGCTGAACTAGGTCGGCCATATCTTCAGAATACATTAACAAAATATATAGATACGAAGGTCTGAGAAGACAAGGCGAACTCGTATTTACGCATGCGTAAAAATTCCACGCGAATATCGCGATTCACTAAGTGATGACTAAAATTGCACAGGTCCACTCTAATTTTGGCCACCACTAGCTCGAAAAAAATTGTTACCTTTTGGTGAAATGACTCAGAAATCTTAAAATTCATCGTGAAAAATCCCTGAAAATTCACTAAATTTAGTAAAAAATATGATAATTTATTCAATTTGGCAACACTATTTTTGAAAAAATCATGTGACCACATTTTAAATATTGGGGACCCAAACGAGGTCTAGAAAGGGGCAAAACACCATATTTTCACATTTTCCAAGAAATGTAAACAGGCTGGCAACCCAAAAGACTGAACACGAGTACACCAAAAAACTAAAAAGATACCTTTAAATGAAAACATGGGTACACTATGTTAATACCTTGGTGGTGGTATACTTTACCCTCCACCTAGCATTGACGTTGTTATTTGCATATCAATTAGCTCATTTGCATATTTAATGTGCCCGTTCCTCATCTTAATCCTCATCCGAAATATGCCAAAATCTAATCCGGTCGAGAACTTCTCAGCCCACTTCGTTCCACCAAGTTACATCATTATTTACGCCTTATCAGAAACTCCAGGGAAAAGTGACACAAGCCTTGCGGGAAAATTTCATAAATTATGCAAATTAGAATTTAATTAGCATATTTTACACCAAAATCTAATAAGGCGGAGATACTCATCAAACCGCTTCTTTCCACCAAGTTACATCATCCGAGCCCCTCATGGAACTCCAGATAAATAGTCCACAATATGGTCACAATGTTGACATTTCTGTGTATGTGGACCTTTTCCCTTGACCTTTCCCCACCTCCCCTTACAGACCCAGGGGAGACCCTGGGTATGATTAACTTGGGTGAGTTAGGGGGGGTTTCCCCCACCTACAATATACCCATTGAGGCTCTCTAGCTCATCCCAGAAAAAAGATAGACCAATGTTCCAGGGTTAACATTTTTATCACGGACCAGACGGCAATACGGACTACATACGGACATACATACGACATACGGACGGAGCCCATTTTAATCGTCCCTCCCAACTTCGTTCGGCGGGGACATAAAGTACTAATTATGATTAAGTTTAACGCTGAACTTTGGAATATAACATTTCCCCCAATAAGGGTTTGTTAGGGGACATGAATATCTGGCCCAGTCTGGCCGGACCTATTCGTCTTAAAGGCAGCGTAAAACATATACTGCCTTTTTTCTCAAATTGGGAATAAACCGTGACTCTTGAAAGTCACAACTAATTAAATAAGCATCCGAAGAACTGCTCCCTGAAAATCGCAAAGATCTCTAGTTTTGGAGATACTCGCTATAGACGCCCGCACTTACCCTTACAAGTTCGAAGCGGCTCTTTCATAGCCACCGAAACTCGACACTTCTTTTTATAAGGTAGCCAGTAGTATACCAAGACATACAAATAGTATTCCTCCCCAAATTAACCAATTGGGTCCCGCATCTAAGGGATTATTTTCGGCTTACTATTTTTTATATTTGATATCAATTTTTAGACTGGAAGCAGGTACCGTCCAGGGCCCGTCTTTCTCTTAATTCAGTGTTGTAAGTTGATATATCATTAATTTCTGAGAAAATTTAACCGGCTCTTGCCCCAGTGGCCAAACGCTTGTGCGCGAAGCTAAACTTTTATGCTGGAATCGTTCAAACAAAAGGCTACAGAAGAAGTTAAAGGGGTATATCCCTACCAAAAAATGTGTGTATGCTTTTTATGCAGAAATAACATTACCTAGTCCACAAATGTAAAAAAAAAATAAACAATTTATATCTCTTAAATTTTTTTTACATCCCTGCTAATTTAAGCACGGTGTTTCACAAATCATGCATGCTGTATCATCATGGATATGAATCAAAGTAAGGTAAATGACAATATTACACAAAATATTTTTATAGAGTATGGTATCCCCTACTCTATTGATTTAAAATTATGGTAATAAGTTTAAAGGCTGACTCAGCGATTTTCTGAGGAGGGTGCCCCCAATTTTCAAACAAATAATGTTTTTTGCATATACCTAATGCTTGTCCATATACTATTCACTGTGTGAAATAGCTAAGCTCAAATCGAAGTCCTTCATATACAAAATCACACCTTTGTCATAAATTTCCGGATCCGGAATTGTTGTTCTACACAGTATCCTATGGAACTGTATACTATACATAAATGTTTACTGCATGAAAACGAAAAATTTGATTCATCTCAAACTTTGGAATTTGGCGTTTTAGGTGACTATCTTTAGTTCTAGTTGCCTATTTCTAATTAATACTCAGACAAATTATATTTCAAAATCTCTGAGTCAGCCTTTAACCCAAATTCATGGACAGGTCTATTTAGTTGTTATTATAAAGATTGTTATCTCTTAATTTCACACACAAAGCTTTGATTTATAATGTATTGTCCTTAGCCTCTCGCTTCTTCTTTTCTGCTTGTATCATTTACCTGCCCACTATCCTCATTGACTGTGACTTCTTGAACACCAGCAAATTCAAATATACCATGTGGGTCGTCACTGGCGACTACCGTTACAGATGCCTGGTTTGCGTCTGGGTTGGGAAATATGCCAGCACCTCCAGTAATGGAGGACAGTTGTAATGTGTAGGTCTGGGCAAGTTCTGGCACTTGGTCATCTATGGTCTGTAACGTATAGACATGATTTTGAATAGATTTAGTTTAGTTAATATGCCATATTTAAGGTGTGAGATATATTATATTTGGAAGAGTGGAAAAACAGTGGCCCATTGGTTAAGGTATCAGGCTCTGGTGGTCCCCGGTTCAATTCCCAATGGGGCCACTTGCTGGAATTTAATGGGTACTAAATTCTGAATTTAATTTGTATAAGCACTATTGATTATGCTTTGAATTTGTTCTCCTGATGGTTCATTTGGGACATGAATATCTGGCCCAGTCTGGCCGGACTATCGTCTTAAAGGCAGCGCATACTGCCTTTTTTCCAAATTGTGTCATTAAAACGTGACTCTATGAAAGTCACAACTAATTAAATAAAGCAGCTCAAGAAAGAACTGCTCCCTGAAAAGTGCAAAGATCTCTAGTTTTGGAGATACGTCCGCTATAGACGACCGCACATTACACGCAAGTTTCGAACGGCTCTTTTCAGAGCCACCTAAAACTCGAAACTTCTTTATACAGGTAATCCCAGTAGGTATTACCAGAGGAAATACAAGATAGTATTACCTCCCCAAATTAACCAAATTGGTCCCGCAGCTAAGGGAATTATATTTCGGCTTAATATTTTTTATATTTGATATCAATTTTAGACTGGAAGCAGGTACCGTCCAGGGCCCGTCTTTCTCTTAATTCAGGGTTGTAAGTGGATATATCATTAATTTCCTGAAAATTGAACCGGCTCTTGCCCCAGTGGCCAAACGCTTGTGCGCGAAGCTAAACTTTTATGCTGGAATCGTTCAAACAAAAGGCTACAGAAGAAGTTAAAGGGGTATATCCCTACCAAAAAATGTGTGTATGCTTTTTATGCAGAAATAACATTACCTAGTCCACAAATGTAAAAAAAAAATAAACAATTTATATCTCTTAAATTTTTTTTACATCCCTGCTAATTTAAGCACGGTGTTTCACAAATCATGCATGCTGTATCATCATGGATATGAATCAAAGTAAGGTAAATGACAATATTACACAAAATATTTTTATAGAGTATGGTATCCCCTACTCTATTGATTTAAAATTATGGTAATAAGTTTAAAGGCTGACTCAGCGATTTTCTGAGGAGGGTGCCCCCAATTTTCAAACAAATAATGTTTTTTGCATATACCTAATGCTTGTCCATATACTATTCACTGTGTGAAATAGCTAAGCTCAAATCGAAGTCCTTCATATACAAAATCACACCTTTGTCATAAATTTCCGGATCCGGAATTGTTGTTCTACACAGTATCCTATGGAACTGTATACTATACATAAATGTTTACTGCATGAAAACGAAAAATTTGATTCATCTCAAACTTTGGAATTTGGCGTTTTAGGTGACTATCTTTAGTTCTAGTTGCCTATTTCTAATTAATACTCAGACAAATTATATTTCAAAATCTCTGAGTCAGCCTTTAACCCAAATTCATGGACAGGTCTATTTAGTTGTTATTATAAAGATTGTTATCTCTTAATTTCACACACAAAGCTTTGATTTATAATGTATTGTCCTTAGCCTCTCGCTTCTTCTTTTCTGCTTGTATCATTTACCTGCCCACTATCCTCATTGACTGTGACTTCTTGAACACCAGCAAATTCAAATATACCATGTGGGTCGTCACTGGCGACTACCGTTACAGATGCCTGGTTTGCGTCTGGGTTGGGAAATATGCCAGCACCTCCAGTAATGGAGGACAGTTGTAATGTGTAGGTCTGGGCAAGTTCTGGCACTTGGTCATCTATGGTCTGTAACGTATAGACATGATTTTGAATAGATTTAGTTTAGTTAATATGCCATATTTAAGGTGTGAGATATATTATATTTGGAAGAGTGGAAAAACAGTGGCCCATTGGTTAAGGTATCAGGCTCTGGTGGTCCCCGGTTCAATTCCCAATGGGGCCACTTGCTGGAATTTAATGGGTACTAAATTCTGAATTTAATTTGTATAAGCACTATTGATTATGCTTTGAATTTGTTCTCCTGATGGTTCATTTGGACTTGGACAAACAAACCATGAAAATACCCTGTCCTTTGGAGGGGGCATTAAGCCATTGGTTCTATGTACCTGTACATGTAAATTGCAACTAGTTTCAGAAAGTTACATAAATGCAAGATTGTTAGTACAGTCTGAGAGGTCATAATCTGACTGCCCCAAGCCACCCTGATACCCTGGGCATCATTGGAAAGCTGTGTCTGAACACAGATTGATCAAACCAGACTAAATAAGAGGTAAATAAAAAAAATATGTGCCAAATCATAGGCATTCTTAGTGTTGCAAAATACAGGCTATGTACAAGCCTACGTAATAATGTATTGAAATTGGTGATCACTCGTAATCTTCAAGTCTTAGAACGTCATCAATATGGCTGCAATACTGATCCATGAATGCAAGATTGTTAGTACAGTCTAATCATCTCTGAAAACTACGGGATGAGTTTATACCCTCTTATGTGGAAATGAAGGATAAATCTTGTTATTGCATATTTTTATCTGTGTGATAATTTGAGACTAACCTGAGCATAATAGTAGTATTCTGACTATATCTTCAAAGTTACAGTTCCTGAGGTGCTGGAATGTGGTCTCATCACGAGCGCCATCTGCCAGTTCAGTCACTCGGCCAAATATACCATCACCACGAGTCAAACTAGGGGCCACAAAAGATTCAAGTATGGTTGATTGCATTCATATTTTGTTAAAAAGATCTTGAGGATGAATCTGAAATAAAATTCATCTTAAATCCTAAATGTTTTATTTGCACAATATAGGTTATAACCTTCCAGATATGAGACCATTTGTATATGGTCCCATCAACTAATATAGAAGAACTTTCCCTGAAATATCTTAGTTGACAACTGAACAGAGTCTTTAACACTTTCTTCCACCTACCAAGATGGCTACAGTTAGTGGTGTAAAATTTGGCTACTTTACAACATTCTAATTATATTCAATTCATGAAAAACAGTTATTATCAGTTAAAGTCTATTAACTCGTAAATAAACGAATCAGCCTAAAGTTTCATAATGTCTGACAACAATTCATTAGCGGAGGATGGGCGTCATTGACAGTCAATAAAGTAAAGGTATTGTGCAAAAAACGGTATTTTTTTTAGTCTAAAGTCTGTCCAAGAATGATAAAGTGTGTAAATTTTGAAACAGTAAACATTGAATAACTATCTGGCACGCAAGGGTCAGAATCAATTTTGGTGACACACAATCATGTGCTTGAGTCAGGGACACAAACATACTTATATAATGTCCAAATATTTTCCAGTGTTACCAGTGTAGTTCACCTGTGTGAGTCATTTGACCTCAATCCTTTATCGTAAAGGACATCGCCGGATAAGGAATGGAGGACGCCCTCTGTAGTTCATGAGAGCAGATGAACTTGAAACATTTCGCATTTTAAAGGGATGTCCAAAGTTTAAACTTTGCCGGTTTTCAAAAATCCCCACTTTACACGAATTCCCTAACGACGGTTTTATGTAAAATTTCTAATACCGGTTCAATGGGGTAATTGAAAATTTCCAAAATAGGGACCCTTTCCCCCCCCAAGAACCACGATGCAGCTTTGCAAGGATGTGCGTTATATTATTAGCAAAATATATATGAGGGGCATTCTGGTTCTTGGGGGGGGGGGTAAATACCTCATTTTGCATTTTTGTTTTCTGGGGGGCCTGATCACTAAATTGAATGATAAACAAAACAACTATTACATACATACATACCCACATAACTATGTGTAAGGCTTGCTAATCTATCAAGGGCTCAGTTAAGTAGCTTTGGATGGGGTAAATGCTAACAACCGCTGAGCAGCATATACTAGGTATCATAAATCTACTAAAATACAAGGTGAGTATTTGTTCAATACAATGGTGAATGAAAAGCTTTGAACTGTGCCATGGGAATTGTTATTTTCTTAGCTCATAGTGCTAGCCTAGCTTGATCATGATATAAATAGGTGCGGTCATGGCCATTGTGTTGTATTCTAGAGTCTTACTTTGTGTGAGACAGTTATATATCCAAAATCTCAGTAGAATAGCT
>JAMKCH010043399.1:0-11749 GCA_023653785.1 Ophioderma brevispina
ATACTCTTTGCAGTAGCCATTCGTGAATGTAGATACTGTACCGGTATGTCTAATTGTTTGCATTTAAAATGAAAAAAAAGGAAGGAAAATACTTACTGACACACGCCACAGTCTCACGTTGATCTAATGGTATTGCTACTCCTTTAGTTTTACTTATCCGAAGGATTAAGAATATTCGCAAGTCACGTAAGCTTCCACCAAAAACCAGAGCTGTTGATGAAAGATATGTGAAAATTGCCAACGGGGATCGGCACCTGTCACCGTAGTTCCCGGCATCCGCGAGTCTTTTGTAAACAATCAATGGTAGTCGCTGCGCGATAGGAGCCCGGAAAACATGGGATAGCGAGCCGAAGAAAATTGCTGATTGTTCATTTCAAAAGTGAGTAATCGCATTGATAGTTACTAAAAATACGCACGGTGGGCTTAGTTAACAAATCCCTGTGATATGCTCCAAATAGGGCATATGTGTGATTAAAACGGTCCGCATGCATGTGCCTCTTGAAATTTCCATTTCGTGTGATCGCGGGAGAAGGGATATTGCCCGCAAACGTATGTTGTAGACCGGGGGGATAACCCTTGCGTTGCTGTACCGAAAAATACGCGCACGTCAGTTCCACGATGACGTTCATGATGCGTTACGCGTATACGCGTATTGTGACTCGGGCGTCAACTTACGGGTTCATCGCTTGCCAGCGCGATAATCCTTTCGTTTTGGAAATTTCCTTGAAAGCTTGTCCAAAATCCACATGATATTATGCCCAATTTTATCAATAGACGGGTTCTCAATTACTTGCTATCAGATTGTGACATGATACCAATGTACATTACTCTTAAAGAAACCATTTTTTTGGATGTAGATAAGTATGTTAAAGCATGTCCATGGACCTTTAAGTTTAACTTTCACGCCTCAGCTTTGATGACGCCGGGAGCGGACACATCCAGGAGTTCAAAAAAATCTGCATGGGCTACGGCATGGCAAACAACGTTGCGTAATTAGATGAGCGCTGCACGCCATAGTGTCATACGATGTACAGTGAACTAAGACGCAATTTGCGCCGTTTGTTTTCACCGCGATTTGGGTTCCATTGGGCTTCCCCTTAGGCTTTGTTTTCACCGCGATGTGAAGTCAGGTCTACTCCCGGATATTATCATTATAATAAATGTTTTAACAAATTATAAAGTTTGTATTAGGCCAATCAGGATGATTTTCCCGTAAAACATTTTTTTGCCAAATCATTAAGAGGCCCCACTATTTAAAATGTTCATTGTATGATCATGTTATTTCATAATTTGCAGGAAAGCATTTCACCAACCCTTCAGTGTGCTAGTAATACAGTTACAATAGTGTGTCAAAACACCACCTACATTTAGAAATTGATTTGCAACTGTCTTCACAAGATGCGATCACAATTAGAAGAAAACGGGTTGTGACAATTAGCGACCCTGGGTTACTAGTGACCCTGATGAATTTCTCAGACTTGTACGGAATAAAATGCATAATTCTGAAGTTTATTCCAGTAAAGTCTGATGAATTAATCGGGTCACTAGGACCCAGGGTTTGCTAATTGTCACAACCCAGAAGAAAAGGAAAACCTTATGATGTTTTTTAAAAATACAAATAAATGAACTTTTTAGGGAATTCAACATCTCAAACGTGGGCCGAAAAGAATAAGCGGGCGGGGATTACGGGAAACATAAAACATCGACTTTATTACATCCTTTATGTTGTACTCAAAATCTGAGACGCATCATAAAAAATCTGAGCTTTGGGACTGCGTATGCACAGCTGAGCTGCACTTGAATTTGACAAGGCATCAGTAACGAAAGTCATTAGCCACGATTGGCCAATTCAGCAGCGGTCAATGGTACTTTTATTCGTGCTCGCTTGGCGCAAATATTCATGCGATCGGTGCAGGGCGGAGAGTCGCGACGCTTCTCAGATTTGATTCCAATCCAGGGCATAATAGTTTGATGGAAAACTTTAGTAATAAACAGGATTGAAATATTTTAATCAAACAGACATACCTTTGAGCGCAAACCAACGTTGCGACCGCAAACCTGCGGTCTTCAAACTGGTTGTGAAAGAAATTGGATCTCGATTAATTACGGTGCTGTGTGGAACGGATGACGAATCGGTTGAGGAATGTCCTTAACGATCCTGTCCCAGCGTGTGATAAGTGACCCTAACTCCGCCGTGACGGGTTAATGATGGTTCCTCCGCTCACCCAGATCGGCTTCTTTCCAACCCCGTTCAAACCCAGCGGGGGTCTCTGTCAAGTATCTTCATGTCACTGGGTGTTAAAGGCGTTGTCCAATGGCATGAATGTGAGAGTAGACGCAGAATCGTACCATAGAAAAAACTAGCCATACGATGTTGTGTGACATGCGTTTCCAGTGGCCTGGGCGGTTTCACATGTACTTTGCAAGAGTGATCGTCTGAACATTGAACACCATAGACCACTCCACTGAAGCGGTCCTTTTGGTTGCTTGTCTTTTGGATGTAATTAAAAGAATGGCGGAGGGTATTTGGGGGTTTAAAGTGCGTGGTGATTCGGTGGTCGCGGTAGTAGATTCTTTTGCAGTTTTTCAGAAAGATCCCCGTGGTACGGTAGAGTCATGTGCACTACAAGTGGTGTTAGATGGTTTAACACTCTTTGACTGTGGTTGCTACAAAAATGTATGAGTCATACGATTGATGGCTTTGTTCAATTAGCCCAGTCCTCGTAACCACAATTTATAACCACGAACACGCTCCATGAATGAATCTGACAAATCTGGAGTCCTGGAGGAACATTCAGATTCCTCAAATGAGGGTTTTCAAGACGATCCTGTCTTATGGGTCCACAACCATAAGTTGATCAAGCCCGCGCACACCTCAACCATCAACGGCATCGCATTGCATGGTGCGACATCATCCTGACGTTCCTTGCACGGAGGTAGAGACACATACTATAATCACTATACGCAGGAAAGGAGCAGTGTACAGGTAATACTAATAGTGCTAGTGTAAAGCAAGTTTTAGTTGAAAGTGGAGGGGAGATTGTGGGCAGGCCTCAATAAATCGCCGTGTTGTCGATTTGACCGGGGGCATTGAAAAAAATGCTCTCGGGCAACATGTTATACCACCCTGTCCAATTGGGCTAGTAGAATATTTAGAAGGAAACTGTTTTACTTAAAAATTTGTTAGCTCATATTTTGAATAAAATATTGGTTTGATATTAAATTTGTAATTAACTGTAGCCAATGGGGAATAGTTTTGAAGTAAAAAGGTTTACACTCATGGCCAATTAGTTCATAATTAGTTCATCACAGTCCCCATGGAAGGCCTGGTATAATCATATATATCTTAAACTCGGTATAAATTCAATGTGAAATGTCTCATGACCACCAGGTCACATAATAAATACTAAATTGCTTCATTTGACAACCGAAAATTTGAGATGATGCAATACATACAGGTAGATATTTTAAAAAGTAGGCCGAGTTCGGACAAGGTCGGGCAAATGCATTTGACTGGGGTTCACATCGGGCAAGCTAGCGCCAAAAAAAAAATTATGCAGACCTGAGGGGGACATGAAGTTGAGGTCATGGAGATGAAAATTTTTGTTAAATCAGGCCATCCCATTAAACCCCATTACTGAAAGTACATGCATAATTGAACTCATTGAGTTTAAATGGTGGTACTGGAGTGTTGGCATGCTGTTTATGGGTATGACGTTCTAGGGGTCCAGGGCAATTTTTTTACATGTATTTTAATATTTACTTTAATTTTGTTGGTGGTAATATCAGAGTTGCAAAACGTTTTATTTAATGTATTTTTAGTTCCTTTATGATAAAAAAATTTCACCTCGATATTAGGCAACACAAAATTTTGGTTAACCTAGGACACACACACTTACCGGAAAAAAAACTGCCGAACCAACCCATGATTTTCAGTCACAATTAATACAAAGAACAATTTTTTTACCAAATTCTAGACCAAAAACAATTATAAGGCCTTGAAACTCAATTATGAGTTTCTCGTCACAGTTTTTTCAGCCCATAAATGAGGGAACTTTTACATTATTCATATTTGGCTACATTGTATTTTACAGTGAAATGAACCCCGGGGGATCGACGAAATTACGAAAAATATTGGGCTATTTTTAGACGCATTTCCGAGACTTCCGAGACAAGTTTCCTACCAAAAATTCCAATATCGACTGAAAAGGTGATGATTGAACAGAATTTTCCAAAAAATAATGAATTTTTTTCAGCTTTTCGGCCGCTAACGCAGCCCCAAAAATCATAACGCGGGCGGGGACGAGAAAACAATAATCGAGTTCAAGGACCTAAGGTTCAAGTCAAAAGCCTTTGCTAATGTATGTCATTGAAAAAAGAATTAGCATCGGTATGTATTTTGAAGTAATATTTCGTGAAGTCTCTTAAAACAAAAAATTAAAAATCGACCCGACTGACCCTATTATTTTTCATCACGTTATGGCAACAAAAATTTTTGAGGCTTAAGGTCATGTGATTCCACAGAAATCTTGTTCTTATTCAAAAAACAAGACATTTGCATTTTTAGCCCAAAGTGTACTCGCGGTTTTATCATGAACTAGCGTGTGGAATCTCTTGAACCTTTTATCTTTGTACATATGCCCTGATGTGTAAAGGTCATGACCTTTTGGACTTGTGATAATTTTACAAATAGTGCATGCTTTTGATAATGACCCCTATTTTTTATTAGGTGTTACTTCCAAATTGTGACAAGTCAGAATTTTTGGCATGCAAAAATGGGGAAAAGCTGAACTTGCCCCAAAATGTTCACTGATGAGACATGTTACCATTTCAACCTAGGCTATCAACCATCAAAATTCAGTTTGTGAAAAGTAATCGCTTGCAAAAGATTTTTTAAAAAAAAAATTTTCTCAATTTTATGAAAAAAGTTCCCATAGATTTGAGTGTAAATTCTTGATGCGAAAGTTAATTTAGTGTCTAATAATTTTGTGATATAACGAGGTGTATGATTCACTTGATTCCCATGACTGCAGTTTTTCTTGGAAACCGTTGTTTGAAGAGGGTCTCACTTCACCTTCGACACCGAAATCAGCAATCTGATGAAACTGGATGCGCCCACGAATGGACCGGCCATGAGTGGTGGGCAACGCAAGGCCTGCGACGGCTCTGACTGGAATACTTAAATGAACAGAGCCCTGAACAAGAGTCTAAAAACAAGAGCCTAAATGCCAGCACCTCACGCAAATGAGGGTGTCAACAGGTCTTTCACGGCAAGACTCCATCGAAGACTCCTAATTTAAAGACAAAGACTCCAGGTAAGAACTTAATTTTGCTTAAAAAAGAATGAGCTTGATAAACCAGCAGCAATTTCACTCACTCCATATCGAGAGTGAAATACATGTACTTTTGAACCTTGCATTTAAAGCACTCTTTCAAAAAGTCACTCTTCAATTTTCTGTTCTGAGTGCCATGAAGTTTAGGTTTCACACTTCAGAAATGACATCACTCTTGAGAATTTTGCCCCAAGAGTGAAATACTCTTAAGAAAAAATATAAGTTGAAATTGCTGCAGTACAAGATGTGGCGTCATCTAAAGTTTTACCAAATAACCAGCACGATTAACGCCTTTATGGGGGGAAAATCATATGCTAGGTTTGACTTGATCAAGCCCATGTTTGTTTTGAGTACCATGTGAATGGACAGTGTGTTTGGTCATGTGAGCTCTTTACACCATATATTATACAATTTGTAAGTCATATTGCATTGTGGGTGGATTATTATAACCTCTGGGCCATAATTTCTTGGACATAAAGACACTATCAGTGATTTGAAAAATATTTAAAATTTGCAGGAATAGCTTCAAAAGTGAAGGATAAGTCTAGAATTCTCATAAGTCACCTTTTCCAGCTGTAGAATTGACAGAAAGGAAGAAAATGGCAGTGTTCCAAGATACGATTCTCCATTCAATTACGTGTTGTAGTAAGTGTCCGAACGGACAGTAATGACTAAATTCTCCGATTCTGTCCTTATTAGGTTGCTTCTGGTCTTATCATTTGCAGGGTATGTTAGGCTACCTGTACTTGTTACATTCATGCAAAAATCTGATTTTTGATGATTTTTTCGATTTGCTGATTTAGCAAATCACTGATAGTGTCTTAACAAGTGTGTACGTTGATCGTTGTGTGTACTGCGTCTACATGCAGTACAATGGTGCGCCGTTTTGGCGGGGAAGCGGACGTACATTCTAAAATGTCCAAGAAATTATTAATACATATTAAAATTTGTTACATGAATCATTTATGGAAGCATCAGAATTATACTGAACCTAAAATAGGCATGACAAGAAACCTGCTCACAACCCTTGCCCCTCCCTATTTTCAGACCCTATCTTTAGCGTATGAATTGTTCTTGGCTAAATCTTATATCAAATGCTTCAAATTTTAATGGAAATCAAGCTCCAAAACCCTTGTTTCTGACAAGAAAAGTAACCCAAATTCAGTTCTGGTCTCTGGATTTACCAAAAAAATTTGTTATCCTAAAATCAGTTCATAGCCCCATGTTTGAAAATCTGGACAGCATGGCATGAATAAGAAAATATAATACAATCCAAACTTAAGAAATCCATGTCAAGCGAAATTTAAAATATATAATCAATAGTGTCAACTATACATAAGCATGCTTTGTACTTTACAGGCAAATCAAAGACCCCAGGCAAATCAAAGACACCATCCAAGACTCCCACCAGAGGGGATCGCTTCATCCCTAACCGCAGCGCCACCAACTACGAGTTGAGTTCCTTCATGCTGAGCAACAATACCACTACCAAAGATGCCGATGCCGAGCTGCTGCAGAGTCCGTCTACTGGAGTATCAGAAGGCAATGGCGATAACCTGAATGGCGTCAGTCAACTCAAGGATCTTGTGTACATAGAATAAGCCCCATGCAGGGCCTGAAGGTAGGAGTGTTTAGGGTTACAGTTGTAAAAAAGGTGTCTACAAAAATCAGTGAAATTATGTTATTGTATGAAAAAGCCGATGGCAGCCAAGCCTCTTCAATAAAGAAACGAGCCAAAACTAATCATAAATAGATTAATGATACAGACACAAAACGGTTGGGGAGTAAGAAAATAGTGTACTAGAAACATATAAAATTTGGATTGATTTAGTAAAGATTTCTGCTTTATGGGTTAAACCAATGGCGACGGACTAAAATTGGGATTTTTGGGCTCGCCTCCCTGGTGTGAAATAAAGCTCTGGGGTCCAAGACGGTTTTAACGGTTCTGTTCCAATTTAATGTGTATTGGTGTTCTCTACTTGAGGTGAAAGTTTGTCACATACATACCCGCACCACCGAGTATTGTGGAAAACAACTGTGCTTTTTGGTGTTAGAAACGATCAGCATATGGTGACAACGCTATCCCAAAGTTCTGCTAAATATTGATGGGTAAACCATTAAAATGGCATTTCTTTGTCCTCTATGTCTGGATTTCAGGCTGAAATTCAGGACACAATGAACCAAAAATGACCTTTCATATCAATTCATACTACTTCTGGGGAAGTTGGGGGTGTTCAATGAGTCAAGTTGTAATTTCCCTTGCAAATCATAAGAGCCAGCACTATTTGAGTACAACATAAGCATTGCCTCCATGCACAAAAAAGATTTGTTTTGACAACAACAAAAACATCACCAATGTTTCAATCCATGATTTCAAAAATTACACATGAACCTTGGAATCCCCTTCAAAACACTTATCAACAGAATCTACCAGGGATGAAATGGTCTTATACAATGTTAAATTCTATGATCCTAACAGTGTTTTAAAACATTTGTTCTATATGTTATCAATGTTTTGTGGCATCTTTTGTTTTTGCAGGTTTGCATATACCTGAAAGTGTTTACGTCAGAACAAGAACACCCCGGGATCCATACAGGAAGCCATCAGAGACAGTACCCCATGTCCCTGAGAGGATATCGATGCACCCGAAATAACGGGATGACTCATTGTAAGTCTGTGTTTCTTGTAGGCTGAATGTGTTTTAACAATATAGTTTAGATCAGATCGGGGAACTATTATGTCGGAATCAAATCTGAGACGCGCGCTAAAATAATGTGCGTTGACTGTGGGTCTGCACCGCGTACTTGGACGCTAGTACAAGCATCCTAGTACTTATAACGTTGTGCCATCGCCAATACAGCAAAAGTCAATTGTACTTTGTTGCGTGCTACGTTCGCACAAGTACTCTCTGCGATCGGCGCAGGGGGCGACGCGCCTCAGATTTGATTCCAGACTAATATCTCTATATAACATTGAAGGTGCTCGACCATATTACCACGGCTTTTGACTCCATACAAATTGTCTCTCTTTTATATTTAGAGGCAATTTTAAGCATGGCGACACAATTTTGAATTTGACAACTGATATAAGTAGGGGACATGCAAGAGCTATTACCCAAACCATCCGCAAAATCAGGATAATCCATTGCGGAAATCTTGCCATATAGGCCTACAAAAAAAAAAAGGTCCAGATTTGTATGTTATATCGCCCCTCTATATTCCTATTTCCCATAGAAAGAAACGTGGTAAAACTAGATTTTATGAAAAATCATATTTGCCCGCAATGAAATTTCATCAAATTTACACAGGATGTAGTTAGTGGAATAAATATCCCAAAATGGGGGGGGGGGGGGGTTAGTCAAAGTGTGCGCCGTTAATATTTGTTTTGTCTTATTCTTCTCGTTTTTGTCATAATAAATGAGACTTTCAACCAGTTGTGTTACCGTGGCCCAATGATTCATTCTCCGTGCTTTATGCCACTAGGCTATTAGCCCTGTGAGATTAAATTGAAATGGAGGGTCCAATAAGCTTGGCCGGTAGTTTGTAAACACCACCAATTGCTTGTAGTAATGACCGCAGCCAGATACCTCATTGCTATACCACTTTCCCTTCTCCATCTCCGTGTAGATGATGTCATATCCTTGACACAGCTTTTATGCACGCATCACATATGCCTTGTTGTGCGTCATGTAAAATGCTGTCGCTTAGCCAGTGCCACGCGGTTAACTTGTGCGACCATCAAACCTCGCGCTGCATCACTGCACGGAGGTAAGAAATGGTAATTTCAAGATTATTGTATTTCAAGCTTTGGTAATGGAGGTGGGGAATGGGTGGAAGTGTATCATTTAAATTCAGAGATGGGTACATAACTAGAGCTTCCACAGGAGGGATTCCAAGGAAGGGGATGTCGCAAATAAAGACATGGAAGAATCAAGTGAGGAGGAGGAGGTAGGGGTTTTGGGTGAGGATGGGGGATGCATTGGAATCGGGCGAAGTTGCGGGAGGTGAGGGCGATTGCTACTAGTTAGGTGAATTTTGCACCCCCCATTAAGGGACAAAACCGGATTTAAAACTTTGGGTTTAATTTGTCTTAACTAATGACACAAGACTTTTGATTAGTGTGTTACTGCAAAGACGTCAATCTTTAAGTACTATTTGCTGTGCAGTTTTTGTCTAAGGTATGACAAGGAAATAGTGGACTAATCATTTCATTACAATATTTCAATTTACACTAGACCTGAACCTGATAGACTGGAGCTGTCACAACCACCTAGCCGTCGCCCTGGCCAACAACGTGTACTTGTGGAACGCCAGCAATGGCGAGATCAAGCAACTCAGGCAGCTGGAAAGCCCGGAGGACTCCATTGCGTCTGTGTCCCTGGATCAGGAGGGAAATTACCTGGCTATTGGAACCAGCCACTGGGACGTTCAGTTTGGTTTTGGGTGATTCTGAAGAAAATATCCTGCACAAAGAATCCTATTTTATCGTTCTAGTTAGCAAAACCTTAGTTTGGTCATTACGTGTTTATCATAATTGTTTCCCCTTTAAAATCAATCCCCTGATCGTTTAGTCCAAACTTGGCTCTACAGTATGATAATATTTGTTGGACGGAATTGAACACATGCGACCTATAGGCATCCCCTGTCCAGTAATTTTAATCCCTGTATGAGCCTTGACCCTTCCTTCACATATTTTTTGAGTTACAGACGGTTTGATTTTTCAAACCTGGCATGCGAATAATAAAGAGCTGAATCGGGTCTCTAATGCAAAAAAATATAATTTAAGAGAACGTTACATACCCGATCAGGGGTAAAATTTCGTTGCAGAGTGCTAGAATCAGTCCTGATTCGCACAAATAATTTGTGGGAATCATTCTAATTTGCTTAGTTTTATGTTATGCGTATCACAATTGTTCACGCACATCAATTTACGAGAATCTTTGCGAGATCGATTCTCGGATTCTACCCTGCGCTTGTATATGACAATTTGTTGTGTGCTGGAGATTGGTGGTAGACACTTGTACAATGTGGCCGAAATGTTCTTCCACTGTAATACACAAATACTGGTCAAGTTTGCAAATAATGTATCGGTGAAAAAGAAGAGGAAATGAATAAAAAGCTGGGAAGGGGACTGGGGGAGGGGAATAATTGTCGCAAAGATGCTGATGACCAGGGATATGCTGTCATTTGTCACTGCCAGCATTTTCATTAATGTCAAAAGCTAACTTTAGTTACTGAAGGAGGGCAAATTCATCGACAAGATTTTTCTTTGAGGATTAAATAACAAGTCCTTGATCATCTTTCTATGTTTTATTGGCAGTTTATGGCATCGAGTCTATCCGAAGGCTGCGTAACATGTCGGGTCATGCTGGCAAGGGTGGGCTCACTGGCTTGGAACTCCTATATCTTAAGCAGGTAAGCTGGCTGTAAAAACTTCTTACACTCATGAATATTCCATAACTAATCATGCCATCCATTGTACATTATGATTCTATATTTCCCCAGGGAAATAGTTTTGGACTATTTTCTTACAGTCTCATCCCCAAGTTCCAGTCAGGTGTAAATTAAATATTACAATGCTTTATCAATATATCATGGGAAATTGGGCACACTATTTTCTCAAGGTAATGGCACTGCCTCTTCTCCCTCCCTCCTTCCTTTTTCCCTCTTGTACAAACATATAATTTTACATCCGAGAATAGTATTAGAAATTACTGTGCATCTAAAAAAATTGAATGTTTTGCCCTACGCACTGGCTTTGTATCATTGTGAGTCACACCTGGAAATAGCCGTGGGCACACATGATATGTCCATAATCAAACCAGACCACTGCACTGGGCAAATGCCATTGTTGTCTTCGGCACCCCCGTGATTCAAAGAACTCTAGAACCACCCGGCAGCAGTCTTGACTCATGATACCTTAGGTTTTCCAGAATGCATCACATTTTATTTTTCTTTTGGGTTTAACCAACGTGGTTCACGGACTGTAACATACTCACCATGACTTGCGAGTCCCTAATCAAATCAGTAGGCACATTAGCAGGGCACACCCATGGGTGTGTGGACTCAATTGGGTCACCAAATGGCAGGGTATCTGCCGTGGAGCCAATTACAATCTACTCACATCTGGCCAACCAATGTCACCTCATCAGTGGCATACATTCTCTCAACATCAGGCAGCTGTTAGGTGAGGTGGGTAATTGTAAGCAGTATTCTCTCTCTCTCTCTCCCTCCCCATTTCACTCTTTCCCCTCCGTCCCTCTTTCCCTCCCGTTCCCTCTTTCCCTCCCTTCCCTCTTTCCCCCTCCCTTCCTTTTTTCTCCCTCCATTCCCTCTCTCCTTCCCCCATCCTCTCCTCCCAGTTCAAATTCAGTTGATCCCAGTTAAACTCGTTTCCAACGGGAACCGTTAAAATC
>JAMKCH010043400.1:0-53275 GCA_023653785.1 Ophioderma brevispina
ACAGTTTTCCGAAAGTCGTTCAAAGTGTTCCAACAGTTTTTTCAAGATTTAGAATGCCATCTCAAAAATGACAGATCTAGGCTTAGGCTTGGGTTGGAATCATTGAATGCATTTTTAGATCTATCCAAATAAGGCATGAATATACATAATAGATATTTTTTGGTCCCCAGCAACTGTTGGTTGGCCGAAGGGGTACTATAGAAATGCGTAGACGTTCCATGTGTGTGTGTGTGCGACCCACGCGATATCTTCGGAACAAGCAAGTGTGGAAGTCCATCTTTGCAACATAGATGTATCTAAAGTAGGCGGTGAGTGGGATACAAAGTGGGTCATGTGACAGGGGTCTCAAAGGTAAATGTGGTCAAATAGGGTTTTCAAATAGGGCAAAAAAATAGGGCTAAATGATCGCTATAATAAACGTGTCAACACGAGATATTTGATTGGAGCAATTAGGGGTGTCCATTTCGCACCATAGATGTCATTCAAGTAGGCGGCGGATGAGGTTCGGAGGAGAGTCGTGTGGTCAAATTCAAGTGCCAAAAAATTTTAGAAGGTCATTCAAGGTCATGGGAGGGCAATCCAAGGTCAAATCAATTAACATGTGGTAGGAGGATGATGAATGAAAATTGGTGGGTGTGGTCAACATTCGTGCCCAAAAAAAAATTTTGAAGGTCATTTCAAGGTCATGCGCGGTCATCCAAAGTTCAAATCACTAAATGTGGTAGGAGGATGAAATTGGTGGGTGGGGTCAACATTCAGTACCAAAAAATTTGAAGGTCATTCAAGGTCATGCGGGTCGTCTAGGTCAAATCGCTAAAACAGTGGTAGGAGGGTGCAAAGGACATCGACGGATAAGGACGAAGGAGAGAAGGAGGCCCTCTATAACTCTATAATCAGAATAGTTAGATTCACCATCAAATTTGAGTTGGTGCTTTACAACTACTTTTCATGTTACTTCAAGTGTTTTCCCCAAATACACTTGGATCAAGAAAAAACACCGAGAAAAGTATGAGAAACTTCAGGGGATGCTCTTGGAAAAAGCAAAGCTTAGGAGCATGCCTCCATTTCACAGGACCATTGATTACTTATATGAAGAAACGGGAAGTCGTTGCCTAGCTGCTTTGTAATGGAGCTTGTAAGTTACGCCTATAGATAGACCTTTGTCTTTCATAAGCTACAAGGAGCTCCATGAGGCAGCACTTATAAATACCCAATACCTATTAGCTTATGCTGCTAAGATTTGGATATAGAACCGTCTTCACACCAAGCAGACTCTGGAATACAAACACAATGGCCAATGACGCGATATTTATATCATGAACAAGTAACTAACTATGAGGTAATAACATTACAATTCATGGCGCAGTTTCAATAGCTTTCATTCCCATTCGTATGAGTAAATACAAATCCTGTATTTCAGTATGATGTATGATACCCAGGACGTGCATCTGGTCAGCTGGTGTTAACATGTGCTCATTCAAGGCTATGAACAGGGCCCTTGGGGTATGATTAGCATGCCTTACAATATAGCGATATGGTCTGGTTTGTGTAAAAGTTTCGTTGTTGTTTTTGGCAATTCCCTTTAGGGTTCCGGCCCCCAGAAAACAAAAATTGCAAAAATGAGGTATTTCCACCCCAAGACCCAGAATGCCCACTCAACATATAGTGTTGCTTAATAATATAGTGCACATCCTTGCAACTCGGCATTGTAGGTTCTTGGGGTGGAAGGCTTAAAGATGGAACTTTTAATAATCACCCTTTAAGTCCTGTATCAAACTTTACACAACAAGACTTTGGGAAGTTATGTAAAGTGGGATTTTTTGGGAAACCAGCAAAAGGTAAACTTTGAGTCAATGTCGATTTATGATGCAAAACGTTTCAAGTTCACCCGTTATCATGAAAACTATAGAAGGGCGTCTCATGCTTATCGCGATGTCCTTGGGGGTGTGGTCAACATTCATGCCAAAACTTTTGAAGGTCTGGTCAAGGTCATGATGGGTCATCCAAGGGTCAAATCACTAAATATTTGGTATGAGTGATAAACTTGGTGGGTGTGGTCAACATCAGTGCTGAAATTTTGAAGGTAATTTGAAGGTCATGCGGGGTCCTTCAAGGTCCAAATCACTAAACTGGGGTAGGAGGATGAAAATTGGTGGGTGTGGTCAATTCAACATTCAGTACCAAAATTTTTGAAGGTCATTTCCAAGGTCATGCAGGGTCAAGTGTCAATGGTATTAGGGTGAAAATTGTTTGTGTGTCAACATTCAGGACCAAACTTGAAGGTCATTTCAAGGTCATGAGGGGTCATCCCAAGTAAATTCACTAATATGTGTAGGAGGATAACTTGGTGGGCGTGGTCAACATTCATTGCCAAAAAATTGCTGTCCTTTCAAGGTCATGCTCGGTCATTTAAGGGTAAATCACTCACTCCTGTGGTTAGGAGGATGAAACTTGGTGGATGTGTCAACATCAGTGTTGAAACTTTTGAAGGTCATTTCAAGGTCATGCGGGTCATCCAGGTCAAATCACTTAACCATGTGGTAGGAGGATGAAACTTGGAAGGGATGGTCAACATTCAGGTGCCATAAATTTTGGTGGTCCTTTCACGGTCATTCAAGTCAAATCTTTGCACATGGCTGTCTGGTCATGAATCCTAGTGAATGTGGTCAACATTCATGCCAATTTTTTTGAAGGTCATTTGAAGGTCATGTGTGGTAATTCAAGGTCAAATCACTAATCCTGTGGTAGGATGAAACTTGGTGCGTGTGACCAACAGTTCAGTGCCAAATTTCGAAGGTCCTGTCAATGGAAGAGCCTCACAGTGGTTCAAGAACCACTTATCTCCATCACAATCTTCCCTGAGATCTTAAATTGTTGCTTCTTGTTCTTAGCTACTGCACTGGGCGAGGGAACCTTGTGGTTCGCGAACCGCTTGTATTTTTAGAGAAAAAAAAAATAAGCCCGGGTGAATTATTTCACTAGCAGGCCTGGATTTAGAAAATTTTGGCCCATTGGTACGTTGCTTCTGTGTATACCCAAGTAAAGTACAAGCGGATGTTGTAGTAAACTCAAAAAAAAGTTGATAGTGATAACTTCACCTACCAGCTAGAATAATACTCACTATAGTCGTGGTCCGAGTCGACATGAGACAAGATGCCAATTATAGGTAATAGGTTTATAATTGGGAGCAGGGGACAGTTAAAAAATTCAAGGTATCAAAACCTTGCACAAGGAATTATTACTGTTTTCTGGATCCAAGGGTGATTGAGTACCAGTGGGCTGTGGTTTCATGTTTATTATACAGGTAATACTAGGGTTGTACACCTATCAGTGCTATGCCCTCTCTGATATCCTTAGAAGGTGATAATGCTATTATGGCTCATTAAGTGATAATGGGACCCACCAGTGAATCTTTGTAAAAGTTCACTGTGTTTTGGTAGTGGTTTGGTAACTATACAAGTCCAAATATATTTATGGTGTCACCAGCAATGCTATGTCCAGTCTTTGTATGGTTTTTTCACACGATGCAAATTTCCTTCTAAGCAAATTGGAAGCGTAAAGACTTGTTGAAGGCACGTTTTTGTTGTGTTGTGTTTTCTGCCTTAAGGTGGGAAGACACTAAGGGATCACTTTGTCCACTATTGTTGTCTGTTTGATGTATCTGTTTTATAGTTTTTGTTGTGAAATGTTTTAAATTTGCCTGTATATCTGCATACTCTTCAATGGCTTTAAACCAAACTTGAGTCAAGGTGCCACTCATTTGTTGAGCTCAAAGGTCACATACCAAGGTCAAAGATCATGTGAGTCAAGTTGTAAGATTGGCTGAAAATGTAAAATTGACCTGAATTGAAAAGTTGAAGTTGAATTGGAACCAAACTTCTTTTATGTATTTCATGCAAACCCTCATTGTTTATGAGGTCAAGGTACCATGTCAAGGTCAAAGCGCATATGAGACCTATCATTCATTCACAAACCCGATGGAAGGCAACACAAGCGGTCAAAGGACCATGATGTATTTTGGATTTAATTAAGCATTGATGCCAGCTGGTTGAATTTTCTTTCATTAGTCAAGCAAGGCAAGGGTAAGCCACTAAAAAAGGCCCCTGAAACTCTTTGAGCAAAACCTAATTGTTTTGAAAATATCCCCACATATGTGACCCAAATAATAGAAGATGAATTGAACGGTTCCATCATCACCTTTCAGCAGTTAAAAATAAAGCGCTAATCAACAGTATTCACATCTTTTCCTCAAGTGAAACAGCAATGAATTTTAATGCTATGTAAACAGTGACAAATTGCAAACACATTCAATGAGCCATGCAGTAACATTAGCTAATGCTCTCCAGGGTCATCCTCTTTATTCTCAACCATTCCACAGCCCCAATCCAACCCCAAACCTCAACTGCTAACCTGAATCACACCATCCTCACCCAACTTAACCCCACAGACCCCAATCCTAGTTCTAACCTCACACCTATCCAAACGAATTCTAACCCAGTCCCAACTACAACTCTAACCCCCCTCCTCCACCTCACCCCAGCCACAACCTCAGCCATAGCCCCACCCAAATTAATCCTAATCCCAAACCAACCCCTAAACTTACCCCACACTAACACAACCCAACCTAAACCACCTATCCCAACCTAATCCCAACCCACCAACTCAAACCCCAATCCCTATCCAAACTCAACTTCACATCAGCCCAGAACTCACACCACCCCAACTCCAACTCAACCCTAACCCAACTTAAACCAACCCCAGCCTTTTCAATCTCCGTAGGTGCCGTTCAGTCCTGCAAAAAAATAAATAATGTCTTTATTATTTTACTTTCTGAACTTCTGATTTCATGTTCTCAGGTTTAATGACTTTTTACTAAGCCAACATCCAATAGCAAGTGCCTGAAGGACCATGTTGTCTTCAAAAGCGGTCCCCAAGCTAAATCCCAGACGGCGTTCTAATCTAGTAAATTACAGGTAAGAACAATAATGATTGAGATTGCATCTGCTAAAGTGCGTGGCAAAAAGTAGTATTAGAGTTCATTAAAATTATTTATTCCCTCAGTTGACTTAGAATTCAGTGAGGCTAACCCATACTGACTGAAAGTGCTGAAAATCCAACTTGGGTAGCTCAAAATGTTCCAATGTACAGGGGAAAAGGTAGGTGGAAGGTGAGTATGAATATGGTTTTAGGAGGGCCATCTCTTAAGTCATCAATGGAAGAAGGGGAAGGAAACAAGGGGGGGCTGTACAGGTTTCCTCCCCCCTCCCCAAGCTATGCTTCTTGGGTCTGCCCTGAGGCAAAAAAAATGTTTGCTTGTCCACTTCTGACGACGTCATTTTTGTTTTTCAATATTACCACCCCAAAATTACAAACTCCCGTCGGAAAAAATTCCACATTAGAGAAAAGCTTCCCGATTTGTCCGATGCCCTCAAACTGAGAATGTTTCAACTCCTAAGCGCCACATCTCTCTGACTTTCGAATGACGTTGGAAACAATACAATGTCAACATGAAGAGAAAGAGAAAAGCTTCCCGTCCACGATTGTGTCCGAATGCCCTCAAATGAGAATGTTTCACCGCCTAAGTTCCATCTCTCGGACTTTCAAATAACGTTGGAAACACATACAAACATGCGGCGTTCTAGGAATGAGAGGGTATTGGACACACAATACCATATATAGTCAAGATTTAGTCAATTGCTTTTTGTGTAAAATATAAAAGTTAAACCTGAATAATAAAATTAAACCAGTAGTGAATGGACATTTTTATCCTTTATTATTTTTTACAAATGCTAATTTTTTACAGATTTGTGAAAAATAGCCATAAGTTATTTATTTCAACATGTTGTCGGGGCTAATTTTATTCTGCACAAATCATGCGGCGTTATAGTTTGACTTTCAAAATGGGAAATTGCATGATGTGACATTGCATTGGGGAGCAAGTTAAATGGGCTCAAAAACTCTTCTGAGAGTAAGATGGCAGCTCAACATGATTCCCAATCCTTCAGAATTGTATGAATAATTCATGTTGAAGCTGCCGGTCATCACTTGAAGGGCATTGCAGTTTGTGTGTATCAGAAAGTGGACCATGGTCAACCACCGAGCCAACCGTGAGAAATGGAAGATGCTAAAAAACATCGGCAAGCGCCATGTATGTTTTTATACGTGTGGTAATACCTTTCCCAAATTCATCTCTGTGGTGCTGTTGTTGTCACAGAGTGTTTGAGTATTGTATAGATGAAAACATTCACATTTAACGAATTTGTTACCTGAAAATAGAAGAGGGGAAAAGGGGGGGGGAACTTTTCCCGGAACGACCGACCGACGGCCCAATTTCTAAAATCAGTGTGGACAAGCAAACATTTTTTTTTTTTTGCCTGATTGGTATGGCTTCTTGAACATAGAATGGTGTTATGATGACTGACGCATTTTGGAGAGTGTTGGGTTCCATGGCAAATTTGAGTACAAGTTCGAATATTAAACCTAGTTGTCGAATGAACCCTTATATTAAGGAAGTGTTCATTACGGAGGAAGCTCCAGGATAAGGTCAATGGGTATCTGGGGGTCCATTGAGGGTCAATGTTGAAATGCTTGAATTGAAAACATAATCCTGGACGGGCATTCATCAAAATTGCTCAGCTGGATCTTGAAGAGCGTTATGTGAAGAGTTCAGAGGTCGGAGATCAAAGGTCATTTAGAAGCCAGTTAGTGCAGTGCCAAATGCAGTGCATGGGTATTCATCAACCTTACAATGATCAGTAATGAATGGGGTCACCTAAGGGTGAACAAAACTTTCAAGTGAAGTAATCTTGGGATTCACTTGGCCATTACTTCAAAAAAAAAATGATAATTAATGAAAAGGCATGCACACAAACACACACACACACACACACAACCCCACACATACACACACCACACCCTCACACTCACACACACACACACACACACACACACACAACATACATCACACAATCTCCCTTCACCACAACAAAAAAACATAGAGACAAGAACCCCCACATTCTACAGAAAACACTTGAGTATGGTATGTATTGTAAGCAATTTGATTTGGTTCAATTATGGGAAACAGCATTGAGATTTTGGGGTAAAATTAAACAATCAATGGTAGCAATTGGCAATTACAATGAGAAAATTTTACTCTCAATTCACTCAGACACTAAAACAAGCAAGGAAGCAGGGAAAACAAGGAAAGAGCAGAAAGTGGGGAGAGATGAATTGCGTTGTTAGGATGGATGAAGTGAGAGCAGAGTGATGGGGTATCGAGGGTTTACATGAAAGAAGGTCCATCTGCAATAGCTTGCATTTGTCAGTGTGTTCTTATTAAGGTTACACCTGTAAAATCTAACACCTGGCAGCTGTTGCAGATAAGACCCTTTGCCCTAACCCCTTGATTGAGGTGGTTTACTGCAAGAAAGCCCCTCTAGCCATAGCGCCATTGTCAGTTGTGTCTTATGAAATGTTAACCTGCCAAATCTAACACTTGACAGCTATTGCAAGATGGGGCCTTTTTGCCCAACACCTCGACGTGTGTTGTAATTTGATTGGAATGTGGTAGGCAATGAAAGTCCAAAGAGGCCCTGTCAGCAAATGTCAAAATTGGGTTATTGATATTGCAAGATTCTCCAATATTTTGATGGTTAGCAATTTTGTCTGTGAGGTTTAATCCTGTGGAGGCCACTTACCTCAGAAATGGATCATAAGGGTTAGGGTGTTTTGTTGTAAGTAATGTTGTGACCTTTTGAAATGAGGGTGTGATTGGTGACAACAAAAGTGTTTGGCTAGAGAAGGATGTTTGTCAAAAATATACAGAATAAGATCTTTGACCTCAATTATTTTTCAGAGCACTCTTCCCCATACCATTGAGTCAGCCGGATTGAGAGACGGCACAGATGGAATGACCGGAAAAGTGTAGTGAATGAAATGACCCAAAAAACAGAGTTAAAACTAGATCTGTTTACAGATATGAACACAGTCGAGGGTACTCAGACCAGAAATAAACCCTTAATGACCCTGACCCCTGTGACCTATGAACTTTGAAGGGTCATGAGGTAATTAGTTTTCAATATACCCAGTCTAGGATTTGGAATTTGATGTTTAAAAAGTTTCAAAATTATTTAAAAATGAACTTTTGACACCTGTGACCCTAGGATGACCTTGATCAAAATTTTTCATTAAAGCGACATAAGGCATAAAAAAAATATTCAGGACCATAATGAAAAGGACCCTTACTGAAATCACTCACAAGTTTGAAAAAACAATTTGGATGTTTACATCTGTAAAAAAGTAAAAACAGGATGAGTTCCAGAGGGGAAGGGGCCAGTTCGTGGCCAATATTTCTGGAACAGAAAACCAAGGTGTTGACATCCTAGACGAATTTACAAGGTATCTAGCATGTTTTGTGACAGAATGTCCAGGCAGAATTGTAAAAATCCAAAGTGTTTCAAACTTGGGAAGGAAAGTTGATAGTGATGCAGTACGCGGTCTTTTCATTATGTTGAATATTTTTATGCCATTATGTCGCCTTTAGTTTGTTGTAGGGGATGTCAAACTACACCACATCCATGAGTCATGTGTTGTGATTAGACTATTTAATCTGTAGAAGTAGTAGGTGATTTGAAGTTGTACGTCAATTTGATTATATTTGACCTTGGACCCATAACCATGGGTCATGTGACGGGGTCATAATTGAATTTATGGACCTCTTATTCAAACTACCAGGATGGGGATAAAAATTATTTTTATTTGACCTGTTTTAAATTTTAAAACAGTAAAGGTCATTGAAATTAGTGACCCCAGATGACATTGATTCAAAATGTCATTAAAGTAACTTTTGGTTGGGGATGTCAAGCTGACACCCTATACATTGAGTCACGTGATCATACTCCCCTGTAATCTGTAAAGGAGAGAGTAGTGTATTGAAGGTAATGTGATTTGATGTATTTTGACCCTGACCACTTAAATCCTGGTAATAGTCCTACAAAGATGCCAGCATTAGACACTTACTGTGCTTTCAAGTGATCGAGATCTCGATCAATACATGTGGAAGGTATTATAAAATGCTGCCTGTGGGCATTAGACTAGATGGTGTTAGTTTGAGATTTGAGCTAATTCGAGATTTTTGCATGGTTAACATTGTGACCCCTGGTGACCCTATCGTGACCTTTCACACCAATTGGATTCATGTCAAAAAAAAATTTTTTTTTTTTTTTGTGGTGTGCCATTTGTACTTGTCCTTGTGACCAGTTTGGGTTATTATGGAATGTTCCATGTCTGATGCTATTAGCAAGTGACAGAAAGAAGAAAGAAGAAGAGAAGGAGAAAAGAAAAGAAGAAGAAGAAGAGAGAAAGAGAGAAAGAAAGAAAGAAAGAAAGAAGAAAGAAACCGGTACAGAAGACGACACGTCGGTTCCTCGACTGTGTAAGAAACTGTACAGAAGAAAGACACAGTCGAGTTCCTCGACTGTTGTAACAAGATGCTTCCAAAATAAGTTTTCACAATAGAATTCACACAAACACAGGTGATAGGAATAAGTATGGAAGATTGACTCGTAGGATGTGTTGTTACATAAGTTCAACCCTTGTTATCAATGCCCACGTTGAGTCCTCTGACTTGCTCTGTTCCAAAGTTATAGCTACTGAGCGATCACACTGATTCCCCATCAGCTAACATATTTGGGAGTTTTCACCCCCCTGTGAGGAACAGCCAATTTTATTGGGCATACACAGGGGTTGTGATTTGCATTAGCCAATCAGAGAAGTGGTAGGAAAAACTTAGTATGTACAGATCATAGGTCTCTTTGATGGTTACGCAGAGTATATCAGTTATATCAGGTAATGAGCAATCAGAGTTCCTGTAAGAAAGGTGGTAGACCTATTGTTTATTCTGTTGAAAGTGGCAGAAGGAGATTTTTTTAAGAACACAAATTTCTCATAAATTGCACTTGGATCGGTTGTAGACCACCTAACGAGAATGTTTATTGGATAAGTGTATTGGACCAAACAAGTACAAAAGGAAACGGCAAACTTTGTGTTTTGAAACTGCCGCTATCATAATCGTCCCTATAGAAAACCGTGCGTTCTTTGATTTTCTGGAACTAATAATCATCATCTTATTACATAAAAAGACGGGCGTATTCGGCTTATCACTTGCAGTGTGATTCTAATACATTGGTAAGCCATTCCAATATGCAAAAAACATGGGTTCGAAAAAAAATTTGGGGGCGGGCTCTTTCTGGAAAATGTCCTCTTAAATTTTCTTTACTGTCATGTACGCATTGCACTGTCTATTTTTACATGGGGATAAAGAACAAAAGTCGTAATAAATTTCACCCAATGTAAATATTACCAGGTTTTGGCATCAACAGAAAATGTGTCGGAGGCATTTCGTTATGACCTTTTGACCCTTTGGAAGTTGTTTTTAAAGAATATCAAAAATGAAAGTTAGGAAAGTAAAGAAAATGCATTTAAACAAAAAATAAAGAAATTTAAAAACTTTATGGTAACCTTGAAATGGAATGTCGGATATGTGTGATTTGGGTTTCATAAAGCGGGAAAAACGAGTTCTACTTACGATATTCAAAATCTCAAAATTTGACAATAGGCCAAATTGGAATGCTTAGTTGTACCATAATGATACGCATTAGTGAATCTTAGAGTGTGCATATTCTGATCTTAATTGGGATTGCCAATATCTATGTATTCATCATCCTGTGGAGTCAAATGCGGTACATTTTCTGAAAATTCACCCCATTCAATTGTGTTTAAACCCTCTGTGAACTACCAGCCATTTGGGGTATTGAACAGTTATATGTGTAATTCACAATCACAGACATGGTAAGAAAAGTGTCAAGGTGCCTAAAGGTGGAACGAAGAAGATATTTTGATTTGGTTACTTAAAGGTTATATCATGCTATTCATGTAGTGAGCCAATCACAGATACGGTAGCAATACAGCTAGTGCCTTAAGGGATTAAAAAATACAGAATGTATAGAAAGTCTATTTGATGGTTATCAGTGGTAATTATCTTATATACCATGTAGTGAGGCCAATAACAGATAGGGTAAGGAATACAGCAGATAGTGCTCAGCTTAGGGAGTTTAACATTACCGATGTAATAGAAGGTCTGGTTTGATTGGTTACTCAGTGGTAATATCGTGTTATACAATGTTGTGAGCCATCAAGAAACTCTTAGAATGTGATAGTGATCGTGCTCAGGGGGTTAAGATTAAAGATGTGAAATTGTCAATTACCGCTATGTGCCTATTCCCATGGCTACAGCTAGAATTTGGTACCGGAGTGTGTAATTAGCAAGGTATCATCTTGACAAAATGCGCTCGCTGGAAGAAATAAAATGAAGAAAAAATAAACGAAAAAAAAATCGTAAGGGTATCAGAAGGGAAAGGTTAATGCAACAATGTAGAGTCATTCTTGCTTCCACCTCCCAATCATGGTGGTTACATCTTCTGTCAAGATGTTTTCTCGTTACAAAATCAGAACTAGAAATGTAACGGAATATTAAATAACGACTCTCAACTCCAGTGTATTTACTGTCCTTTGGATTGGAAATGGAAGTTGATGACATGCGGTACAATGCCTGCAAATAGACACTCATCAACGGGTGTTGACCCCGTGCCAGACCCACAGTGAAACGTATGCGTCGCATTCCAAACAATTATGATTATCGATGATCTGGAATTGAGATCCAAACATTTGGCGTTTATCATGCACATCGTCCATGTTAACAAACATTAAGGCGCGACTGTTTTACATGATATCATCATTCAGTGGCAAAGTTTTCCAATGTGAAGGGTATTCTCGGGTTGTTAGATACCGGGCACTATCTGTGCATTAATGACGGACTTTGTCGTTAGAGCCAATACGGGGTGTTCGAATTGGCGGCCATTCTCGCCACTTCATTTGGTTAATTCGCCGGGTGTTTTGATTGGGGATATGAAGGGGTTATCAGTGCCTCTTATGAAACCTGAAGGACTATATGTATGGTTTGACATGGAAATCTGCCAGCCAATAAAAGCATGATTCCCCCAGGGCTCCAAGTAAGTGGGAGCCGTGAGCTGCCGGCCGCGGGTTATCTTAAAAACGGCTCTAGCTAGGTGAGTAGACTTATTACAGATGTTTTGTATGCTTGTAGATATATGAGTTATGAGGCTGTGGCATTTATTATTTCGTATCAAAGGCGTAGCATTTCTCATTGAGTATGCTGATTGAAATGGCTGGAATTTGAGTTGCCTTTCATCAGCATTTCTGATTGGCTAATTAATATCATATATTCCCATTTCAATAGCCAATTGCAATGCAGGCTTCAAATATCTGAAGCTATAGCTCTCTTCAATCCTACCCACAATTCTTTACCATGTGGCTGATTGGCCCAAAAAGCTCACAGAAGTCCGTTGTGTGTGACCAATCAGCAGTAATAACTGATTCGGGCCACAGCTACACCCACCAAAACAAATTTGAAGGCTTGTAACAACCTGCGATATTGGAAATCAAACTTATTTAAACTATTTTCTTTGGTTGCTTGTAAGGGTTTAAGAAAAATTTAGTCATTTTCCAGATGGGCCAGTGGGCCTTACCAGAGAAACGTCCCAGTCATTCTGTTTGTATTTGAAGGGTGAGATGAAAATAAAGTCTTGATATATGTGATATGATATATAACTGTGACAGACGGACAGGCAAGCAAAGATAAAAAGACTTAATTCTATTAATACGGGTGAGTAAAAAAAAACTGACCCTGATTGGGTCCGCCATTTTGCCTTTTTAGTAACACATATCTAAGTAGTTGTTATATCTGAAAGCTTTATTCATTATCTTTCATTTGCTGCAGAGATTATTCACATCGGTTAGGTTATAGACCAGCTACAGCAGTAGATTGAATCACGTAGTCAGTTTTCGCTCTGTCCACGGATTACATTGAAACAGAAGGGGCGGTTCAGGCGAAACAAATCAAGTGTCCAGAAGAAAATAGGGCTCGTATTGAATTCATAATAAAGTGACACTACTATCCACCCAAAATTCAGTCACATGTACCATATATGCCCTCTGCACTTTCTACGCCTAATCACTCAATTAAAAATCATTTGAAAAATAAATTAACTTGATACAGTATCAGTTTCTGGGGGAGGGGAATGAATCATACCATATGAAGGGAAAGGAACAGACTGCGGTGACAACTTTTGAGGTTTAAAGTATTAATATTAAAAAAAAAAAAAAAAAATGCCACATCTTGAAAAAATGTTTCGAAATAAAAATTACCATTATAACTGGTTTACACCTCGAGATACCACTATTTGAATTAAACATAGACTAACACCTTATCATTTTGGGGAGGTAATTTGACTCTAGCTGGCACCGTGCATTCAAATGGAAATCCGGGATAAGGGGAAGACTTGACTACTGATCAAACGACTGTAGCTCGGCCTATACTAAACCAATTGGAATTATCTTATTAAAAATCCAAATGGCGGACACATTCAGGGTCAGTTTTTTTTTTTACTTCCTGGATCGAATAAACCACACACATTGGAGACATTATTTTATCTGGGGTATTCTGATTTATCAATAGCTGGTATACATTTGATCAAAGTACCCAAATAAATCCCAGCAAGTGACTCCAGGATTCGACCCCCCAGAAATTTGTTGGCCATGCACAGGCAAGCAACCTAACCACTAGGCCCACGCTCTCCCACTGCCTTGATGTGTAAATATATAAAAGGATCGATAGGCAACCAAGAGAGAAAGAGAGAGAGAGGGGAGGGGAGGAGAGAGTGAGAAAGAAACAGGTTTGAGAAGAAAAGGAGGGAGAAAGTGAAAGGGGGAGAGAAAAGATTGACTGGGAGCGATGGATACAGATAAGAGGAAAAGAGGAGAGAAAAGGGACCAAAAACAAAGGGGAATGAGAAAAAGGAGACGGTAGAGAGGACAGTGGGACCACAGTGAGAAAGACAGAAGGGAAGAAGGGAGAGAGGAGGGAGATAGGGGAAGAGAGGCAGTCAGGTAGACAGACAAGGAGAATGTATAAGGGACAGTGACAAACAGAAATGGTGGCGAGAAAGAATGACAGGTAGTACTTGGAGGAAAGGGAGAGAATAAGTAACGACACTAAGACAGACAGGAAAGATAAATATGGAAGCAGAGCGGAGACAGGACAGACAAGTTGGACAAGAGTATTTACTTGTGTCTTTTATTTTGTTAAAAATAGACACACAAGAATGAAAATTAGGGACACAACACAGCAAGATGCAATAACGTGCATAAGAAAAAATGAAGTTGCAAGTATATATAGTTAAGCACACACTAAAGACAGAACAGATTGGGCAGCACCAATTAGCTGTGTCATTGTTCGGTTTGCTAGTGCTCATGCTTGCCAGTTGGAACATTTTTTTTTCAATTATTTTCAATCATTGGGTAAAATAAAAGAAATCCATTTCCTTAATTTAAAAAAGTAAGTATCACAGAACAATGAGCAGGGAACACGTACATTGCTGAACTCTATCACCAATCCTCTTATGTTACGTTCAAACTGACTGTAAGCCAAATTAAAAACGAAGAATAGAAGACAGAAAGGAAAACTCCAAGAGACGGTTAAGAGTTCAGCCATAGGCGAGCAGCCAGGCAGATAATGTAAGAAATTTCACAGATTGTAGTCTAAATATTATCAGTGCTAATTTCCAGTCGGCGACAAGTGCTACGCTAGAGTTCTCCCCGAGGCGATTTCCCCAACCGGAAAACCCGGCAGGGACCTGGCAGTTGAAAACAGCCACGCGCATGAAGCTGCTGCAGCATCTGCTGTAGAAAAGAAAACGGTTATTTGCCAGTTTTTTTTTTTCCCCGTCTCTAATTGGAGATATTACTGGCAAGACTGTATTTTACAATTAGTCAGGATTCTGGAATGTTTTACTGTTTACTTAATGTAGTGGAAAGAAGGAAGAAGTGTTTTCTCTCGTATTCTTTGAGACCTTTCAAAAGAATTTGACACCTGAGGATGGCCAAAGATTGGCTTAGATAAACTGTAAACTAATTATAGCAAAATAACACTCTTAGCTAGCTAAATGTGTATATATTTAGGGAAAACTGGTCAAAAGATGAAACAAAAACTTAAAATTTAAGATGCTGAACTGTGAATTGTGAAAATTTGATCCCTAGGGTCTGTGTGTTTTGTAAAAATGCTGTGGCAACCACTAACCTGGCAAAGGGAGAGCAGTGAGATGGCCTGATTTTAATGCTACTTTTTATGGAATAAATGATCGACTACATATACCATCATTTATGTGAAGAAAATAACAAGGATCAACTCAGATGATAGTTTTTATTTGGAAAAGGACCATCCACGGTGGGACAAATGATACAGATATGTCCACATTTATGATGCTAACAAGAAAAAGCATCATGTGTTAAAGCAAAATCAAAAAATCAGTTTGAAAGTTCAAGTTCCCCATCTGTGTGTTGAGTCAGCAATGGTTTTTCATCCATTTCACTGCATTGCAAGTATGAGTGGACCTTTTGAGTTCCAGGAGTTTTTGGTCATTTTTGGTGGGGGCTCAGAACAATGAGAGATACAAAGGAAGTTAACATTAATATTGGCTGTATCTCACAATCCATTTAGGAATACTCGGCTATATCTCATGTTGTAGCTTGGATCACATCACACACTCACAATTGAAAGTAAATTTTTGGAACACTTGGAAAACGTTTTCGGAAAACTGTTCCCCTACCTGGTGGAACTAATATAGGTATTTTCTCCACACCCCTCTCCACCATCCAATGTTGATTGAGGTATTGTCACAATAGTCTGCCCAATTCCCCCAACATGAATGAGGGGGAAGGTAGTTGAAAGGGAAGGTTTGGGGAGCCCTTCAATTGAAGTGATAAACAGAGCTTGTAGGTTTTAACTCTAAACTCCAAAACTGTAACAAATGGTTGTTAGTGTTTCATTGGTGGATTATAGTATGACTTATATTAGCCAACAAAAATATAGTCAATTTATTTACTTATTTTTAAAAAAGAAAACAACAGGTCTAGAAACAGTTGAAAAAAATAAAATAATTTAGAATTATATAAAAAAGTACCAAAATGGTACCTATCATTAAAACATTAACAGATCAAGGGCAGGGAGGTCCTAAAAAGGGTTGGGGAAGTTGCAATGCTGATTTAGCTCATAGGAGACAAGATCACCTAGACTGTTCTCAAATATGCTTAAGTATTCTTTCTGAATCCAACTCCAGAATAAACAACTTTTTTGTAAGAGTTAGATGTTGTATTCATTATTAGAAGAATAATTCTACCTATAACAAATAAAACAAATTGGACCGACTAGAGTTGTTCGAAGTTGGAGCGTAATTTGGTAAAGTACTTGAAATCACACATAACCTTTCAGACAGCAACCTCCCCAGAGTGGAGCGAATTAAAATTTTCTCATTCCTGGACTTAATCCGTGTACAATTTGCTTTGGGAATGGGAAAAAAGTTGTGATTCAGTTACCAATAGCCAGAGTAAGAACCTTGCAGGTACCTGGAAAGTATTGTAGGTATTGTGTCACCCAGGTAAGATGTGGGTACAGTGGCGTACCGAGGCAGTCGACCCGAGGGGCAATTTCCAAGTGGTCCCACCAGAGGGGCAAAATTTGTAAATTCCGTCCCGGTGATTCCTCCAATTAGGTCTTGATTTGACAAAATGTCAGCGTAGCGCGGGAAAATTGTCGAATTTACTTTAATTTTGGGCACAAAAATTTGGCCTGAAATTGGTTGAAATCCCCGAAAAAAGAGGGATAAAAATGCCCCCATTTTTGCCCATATCGGCCCGCTTTGTCGAGCCATAGGGGGCAACTTGCCACCCCGTAGGGTATGCCACTGTAGGGTATCTTCCCCCTTGCCTGGGTACTTTTGAGGAGATGCCTCGGCTAAATACGTCCTTGGGTTCTCTTGGGGGGAAGATAAAATTTTTCATTCTGGTTAATCCAAGGACCTATTAAAGTTTCCTCCCAAATAACTAAAATGATTTATTTTATACAAAAATCTCCTTTCTAATTGCAACCCCCAAAAATTCAAGTAAACACTTCGGACCTAAGACTTTTTTTTTTTGGGTTTTTTAAAAACCCCAAGCGTGATTTATTTCAACGTTTTCATTCAATGTAAGGTCAGGTTTTCTTGCGGGGCGCTACTGGTATCTGTAACCAGTTACTACCGTCCCAGGGCCGGTTGTTGGCAGCTTAAACCGTCCCCCCATACGGTTTCTAACAAAATCCAATGAGGAGGGTCGTTTGGTTACCTGGATCTTAAAAGAAGATACCTTCAAGGGCATCAGCTCTGGAGAGCTAATGGTGCCATCCGGCACATTGATGTCAGGAATGGCTTTCGATTCAATGATCTTTATTTTTCTACAACAAAAATCCTCACACACAGTATGTGTGAATGTGAGGGGTGTTGGGGGGGAAATCCACCAACCCCACCCCCTGTTAACGGGGACAAAACGGATTTAAAAAATTTTGATTTTACTACTACCAACTAATACTAATCTCACTTAGCCCCTGTGGTCTGTTGGGTAGGGACATGCCTATCAGTATTTTAGAGGGTATGGTTAATATTGCCTGTGCCGAGACAATGGGTTATTAAGAGGTTGTGTGTTACACAGTTATCTCTAGGGAAAGATTAAAACTAATTCACTTGTTGTTTTGGTTTTCTCTGAGGCAAAAAAAAATAAACACACCATTTTTGTGTCTTAGGTGAAAATTGAAAGAAACAGTATGAAATAGTTTGAAATCATCCCTCTTAGACATGTCTACCTCTATACAAGGACAAGTCCTTTATTCCAGAAATTTTCCAGCTCTGCACCCACTGCCTAAGTATAATTTGAGGTTGACTGAAGAGAAGGCCATAACTCATCTATGACTTTTTGGCCCAATTTTGAGATATTGAACCTCAAAATCTGTTATCACCCAATATCTAAGGTTAAAACTCAATTCCACTTCCCGTGGTAGATAAAGCAGAATTTCACTTGACCAAATCTCAATGGAGCATCATACTAAGTTCCAACAGAAGTCCAAACTCTTGAAGTACTTTTTTAGTGGGACCCCGACCTTCTATTATTCAACCCTTGAACATTATAGTAACCATGGAAATTATGTATTTTGCTGGCTTTGACAGTCCTTCTAGTTCAAGAAAATACACAATACCAATACATACTACTGGAGAGTTTACTCTTTTAAAAAAGCCCTCATGATTTTTTTACCTAGGAAACAGCCTATAAAACCGTGGTGGGAATACACAACACATTTTTTTTTCCAAAGGAACATTACAAACATAAAATCTTAACTAAGACCCCTGTATAGCTGTAAAGATTCTTAAACCCATAGGGACACTGCTTCCCTTTATTACATCATTGTGATGGCTAACTACATTCATATATCATTTCAATAACCAACTGAAATACAGCTTACAACTATTTTAAAGCCTAAGCCCCTGCAGCCCTACCACCATTCTTTACCATAGCCTGGTTGCCCAATATATCACATAAGTTTGATTATGGCGAATCAGAGTAGTAATCTATGGTTAAAGAATTTGCCCCAAAAAGTTCAGGAATCAACAACACAATGTGGATATTTCCCCACAGTAGAAAGAATCAAAATAGCCTTTAGAATTAGATGTGCGATGAAAAACACACGCCAAAAAAACCCTCTTAAGAATGGAGGTTGAGAATGGAGGGAGATGGGAGATTAGAGAGAAGTGGGGCTTTATTTAACAATCTTAACTGGTTGCCATTGCTTATACAAGATACTCTATATACAAATCGCAGAGAGATGAGTGTTGTACAAAGATGATAGCAAAGCCGCCTTCAAGAAAAATGACATTTGGTATATTTTTGAATTTCACATTTGAGTTCTAAAAGCTCAGGCATTCAGATTTGTCCTAGTTTGGATAAAATAACCTGTTGGTGGTTTAAGTATGTGTGTTTATGATGTGTATGTGTGTGCTGTGGTTGCATTATGTGTGTGGGTGCATGTGTATGTGTGTGCGTGTGGCGTTGTATAGCATGCCAGTTGTGGTGTGAGGGTGTGGGTGTGTGTGTGTGTGGCTCAAAAATTTAATAAAAAATCATTTCTGCCATTTATGAGTGAAATAGGGGAACTTGCAAGATTTGAGTAGTGATACATGGATGGGAATATGAAAAGTAAATATTCATAAGCAGTGCTATTAGGTGTTGAAAAAAATAAAGGGTTAAATATAAATGAAGAAAGAATGAAGAAGAGCTAGTAATTATCTTTTTCACTCTGCCATTCCATTCTGCATCTCTCATCTCACCTATGAACAAGTCCGTGGTAGTAAGTAGTCAGGCATGCCAAGTTATGTAAAAAATGGACCTCAGAAAATCCCTCCTCAATTAGCAAAAAAAAAAAAAAAACGGTTCAAATTCACATCAATCGAGCACAACCTGTCACAGGTGGCAAACACTTGCAGCTAGTTATGTTTATGCACAGTGGAATGATTACATATAACCTAATGGATGTGTTGGCATGGCCAGCGGGCGTCGCATCGCAACACACCTGATGATTGCCAGTTCTAGTGCAAGAGGGCGCTCTTTTGGTTAGGAAGGGTCACCTGAAACTGAAAATTGTTGGGAAAAAGTGTTGCTACTGCGTTTAGCCATATTTTTCTCAGTATGCCACTCCCACACTGAAAAATGTGATCAAATTGAAACTTATTCTGTTGATCATTCAGTTTTATATAATAAAAGCAAACAAACAAGTAATACAAAATAATTTTATCTTTTTTTTAATGCTTGCACACATCTCACCTGGTTCTTAAATTCCTATACATACTTTGCTACATTGAAGGAATTTATACAATGTGCTTTTCTTCCACCCTCTTTGTACACTTCTGTCCCTCTATCTTCAATCTCTTTCTCCACCCGCTTATGGTTGAAAAAATACAGCATTGATGACTTAAAAATTTTCTGTTAAAATTACAACTTCCCCAATATTCATCTAGAATTATATCATAAGGTGACCAAAAAAAAAAACCCTCTTTTATGGGCGAGCGGCCCTTTAGAGTGGGGCTCATCGTTTGGGCGAACAATGTTTTCTTTTATTTTTTTTTATTTTTGGAGATCAAAATTGGCTAAAATAGCCCCACAAATCTGAAAAATCAAGAGAAAAAATGAAATATTTTTTTTTTTTTTTTTTTTTTAAAATTCATGCAAAATGATCAATTTGGGCTAAAATAAGGCTGATTTTACATGATTTTTGGAAAAACTTAAAAAAAAAAAAAATTCTGCAAAACTGAAAATCAGGGTCGGTCGGGCCGTAAAACAGGTGTTTTTTTTTTCGTTGCCAACAGCTAAAAACAAACACACGAAATTTTGAATTATAAAACCCAAAAATACAGAAGGAGGGCCACCATCACTCACAGTGATTTGTCTTCACAGCAATCAACGAAAAAGATTAAAGCAAATACAGCCAATTTTTGAAAAGTGCCCCCAATTTTCAAAAATTTGATATTTCACAAATTATGTGGTAATTGTCTAGGAAACTTACACCGCGAACAAGAATGCTCAAAATGAGTCATTTATCAGGCAAAATGAAGCATTTGTACTTAGACTTGGGATCCCAGACGGTACTTAGGGCAGAGATGGAATGCTCAGTTTATGTCCTGCCATGATGAAAAAGTGCCACCTCAAGACAATGACCCCTAACTTGACTTGCCTGAACCAATAAAGCAACTAATGGATGAGCGTAGATACATCCTGCGGCTATTACTGCTGTTTCTTCTCGCTATTTCATATGGAGAAGGCCATTTCCACAGCCATTGAATTATTATCGCAGATCTCTCCGATAATAAGTATTCTAATTACAAAATTCCTTCTTTCGACACAACGACAGTTTCGAGGTTAAACCATTCCATGTATAGTTACTAGCCAGTTACCAATGCTCCTTAGCCAAGGAGGGGGTGTGGGTGGTGTGTGTTTTTTGGGTTTTTCAAGTTTAATGACCTCATGTGACCTTTGGCCCCATTCACAAACTGCGATGGCAGATGACACCGCGATCCGGAGGACCGCGATGTATTTTTTTGGTTACACATGAGTTATTTGATTTAATTAGCCATTCAAAGACATGGTTAGAAAAGCCCAAAGGTTTGTACAAAGAAGGTCTGTTTCAGAATACTCTAAAACCCCTGATCATAGTCATATAGATCAAAACCACATTAACCATCAGGCAATGTCCACTAATGGGCCCTGTTATAAAGCTCACACAGGCTGATATAGGTTAGTTTCTGCTATCTGCTCAAATCTGTATATAGCATCAACCAACTAACTCAGACCTACCCTGGCAAAATGTAAATGGAACATCATTTGTAGCCTATTAATCACAGAATTAAGTTCATACATAGGTGCACGGCATGAAAAGTTGGGAATTTGGGAAGCTCCTTCCCAGAATTTTGGTATTTTTGGGGGAATTTTGGAGTTTGGAAAGGAAAAAAAAAAAAATTGTGGCTTTTTTTTCGTACATACAAACATACCACATTGGAAAAGTTGCCAGCTGTCTTCCGAAAATAACAGTGTTCATCCCCTGCTGATAGATGAACATTGTCATACTGAAAACAACTTACGTAGAAGTTACAATAAAAGTCGGACGAGAGGGCATGAATTTATGTGATTCCCCTTGAATTATAACCAAGTGACAACAAATAGTCAAACATCTTTTTCAAAAACATATTTCTGTTTGTTAACAAGAAAAAATTTATGTTACATTTTCATGTATATTAACCAAATTTGGGTCATGTTTTGTTGTTCCAGGGTTTTCTGAAACCAGAACCCTAAATTACCTACAATAACCCACCACAACTCACTGGTAGTACATAGCTATCCATTTCTCCTTTGTTTGGAGAACATGTTAGCAATTAACAAACATAGTACAATAGAAGGGGTAATTTTTTTTCTCCACGAACAAGTACGCCTCATGTACAGAAGCGAATTATTTTGTTGTTGATATTTCAATTTCCCAATCAAAGTTTTTGCCAAGAAACTTGTCCCTGCTAATTGCTGAACTTGTGAAACTATGATTGGTGTTTAGTGTGTACAATTGCCCTTAAAGGTGCAAGGAGAGATATCACATATCAAGTGTCCAACCTAAAAAAATTGAAAGTACTGATTTTTAACCCTGAATTTAAAGCTGTTCCATCAAAAATATCCATCTGAAATGATTAACTGAAATGTTTTTTTTTTTTTTTTTTTTTACTTTTTATATTTTTTTCTAATTTCGTATAGGACAAATACAATTCAGCCCTAATTTGTTTTTCTCTATTAAAATCACCTTTTTCTCTCTTTAATATTATTTCTGTAGCCAAATACAACTAAAAAATCTATGATGTTTTTCTCATATAAATATAAAACTATTATGACACAATTTTTGGGTGCCCAAAAATCTCTTGTGTGCACCCTTTAAAGGTAAGGATGGCTTTTCATTATTTTTAGTACAACTATATTACGTTTGTGGTTTGCTAATACCACATAAAGCGTATCACCAATCACACCAATTTTCAGTGGATTTTGTTAGGAACAGGACTGAAACTATGAAAATGTGTATAGATATGTTTGTTGTCACAAGCATAATTGTATACATTTATGTAATTTTTCAGATCATCCGTAACTTGCTCACATATATCTTTTTTCTTGTTTCTTCCCCTACAATTGTAATATTTAAATGTTTTTTAATATCTGCATTTCCCTGCTTGAATTGCCTCGCAATTAACACATGCCATTCTATTTTGTGGCAGAACTTTGTTTTATTGCTCAAGTTTTGATAATGTATTCATTTTTGATGTGATAAATATTTGCGCATTTAAGCCTCTGTTTGGCCTGAATGGCAACCACTCGATACTCGATCCCACTTTCACACCACAAACCTGAGATTTTGGATTACCATTAGGAAAGCTTGTTATTTTTCTCATCTCCAACCTGCAAAATATTTTTACTGGACTTTCTTTCCATTCCGATGCTAACAGGCTAAAATAATGGTTGTTTACGGTAACGGAAAATAGTCTGTACGTACTTTATGGACTATTGTAAAACATACAATTACTGCTCACTTAAATTTGCTTATTTACAGTAACCAAGAAAATAGATTTGTGCAATTACTTCTAATGTGCTTTGTAATAAATAAATTACCCATCTCACTGACAAGTTTTGTCGATTCAAATTGTGAAGTATTTGCATGGTGATGGCCCTTCCTAGGAAACAGAAAAATATGTCTTGTAATTGAGTTGACATCTTTAAGTCACAAGTAAGGATTTCGATAGTAAATATATCATACTGCAAAAAAGGAAAGGGGAAAAGACAATTATAGCCAATATGTGCGAACAAAATTAAAAGCAAGATACGCGACTGCACACTGGTTTTGTGACCTCACATCGTCTCCTCTCTCTCTCTCCCCCTTCACTTTTGTTCTTTTCTCCAAGGTGCTCACTGATGGGGTTTGATCTCAACCGCCACTGGCACGAACCGTCCCCCTGGGCCCCCCACCCGACACTCCCTCCCACACCAAGAATTGCTGATGAAATGGACCAAAGTAGCGTAAGTCAACATTGCCACGTCTCTAACTCCAAGTACTGCCGTGTGTAGATCATTTCATTGGAGATTCAAATTCTCCATGAAAAGAATGCACATGATCTGTTTTCCGGTTTTCTCCTATTTTTTCTTTCTTTTTTCTTCTCCTTCGTTTTTTAACCAGCGAGGTTCCGCAGGGTACTAGATATTTCAATATAGTTTGCAGCGAGCGAGCCCTGTGTCATTTCTTTGTACATTTTAATTAACCTTTGGTTGCAGGCATTGGTAGAGCTGATAACGTCCATGTTTTCACAAAATTGTTAACAAATTTCACAATTATAATATATACTTTTGTCAATATTTGAAACAGCACTAAATGTCATTAAAATTAGTCCAACAGACTACTTTTGGGTTAGCAGTTCTTGAGAAAAACTTGAAAAATGTTTTTATGAAAGACATTTACACGCCAAGGCCACTACCTCCATTTTCATTGGGTACCCTCAGGGTTATATGGTGGTTAATTAATCATCAGGACATCGTTATAACGGTTAAAGGGTCTCATAGAAATTTATAAACGATCTATTTTGATTGTTAACTCAGAGGTTATAATTATGTTATATCAAGTAATAACCAATCAGAAATTACACAAACAAATGTGAGATTTTATTCACCTATTCACCTCGATCCGTTGTTTATAAGAATGATGTGGGCCTAAACTTACTGAAAATTTGATCTACCTCACAATTTTGTATTTCGGTCTATAAATGGAAAAATTACAGCACACCGGTCTATGTGGCCAGCTTATACGATCATCAACTCAAAATAAATCAAAATCATCATTGTATCAACTGAACTTTGGGAAATTAACCTTTTACTTGAGGTAGTAACTATAATAAAAATGTCACAGATAAATGCACCGTTAAATTACTTTTATAATATTTGTCTTTCATCCTTGTCCTCATTTTCAATTCTCTTTCAAGGGGGGACACCCACGTCAACCTATGGAGTTTATACTTCCCATGGTCTTATCATTTCTACCTCTTTTATCAATTGATTGCCTCCTTTATTGAATAAATTAATTGCATGACTCGTATGACACTGCTGTGCCATCAAATGGGTTTTTGTATTCTTTCTTTAAAATACTTATCTTTTAATATTGGGTGTATACTATCTGTTATAATTTTTTAATCACAATCTAAATTCTCCAAAGGAAAAAATATATTAAATGTTTTTTCCTTGATACTTGTTTCCTATCCAAATGTTTGGCCACAGGCTTCTTTTATCAATCGAAAATATCCATAATTTTCAATATTTGAGAGATTTTGTTTTCTATTACTTCCATTATTAAAATTTCAAATTCATATGTCCAAAGGAGTTGTGTTCCTCTTTAGTTACCCCCTTATCTTCTTTAGCTACCAATATGCCACAATGACTTTTAATATTCCCTCCAACTATCCTGGAATTCAATATTTGTTAAAATGGGCAAGGGTACAGTTACACCAATTAGAGGCATTATATTATGCATGGGTGCCACAGTGGGTAACCGAGGGGGAAATTAAAATTTGAATTCAAGTCTCTTAATGAACCCACCATTTCTAGAGGTAACCCAGGTTGAAGGAATTCAATTTAAAAAAACTGAACAACTGGCTTATAATGTTCCAGATGCAATTGGACCTAGTGTGTTCATTTATTAGGCGGGTGTATGTGTGAAGTTTGTTGAAACTGGTATTTCTAGATGTTGATTCATTAATTCATGTTATAATATATGTTTTTATTATGTATTTGTGATTCTGTGAATAAATGGTATGTTTTTATCTGCAGTTAAGAACTTTCATTATGATGGAAAGTTTGTTGGGAAACTTTATGACATAAAAATCTTGAGATACAGAGTTTACCAATTTATGTCTTCTTTTATTTGGAATATTAATATTCTGTGTTGGCACAAATAAATCACTAGGAAGATGTATAAAGGTTGAGAATCTCTTTCAAAACCAAATTTAACTTTCAATAGAAACATGGGGATGATCAACTTGGTCCTAATTCTTAAGGAAAACAGGTACAGGGATGGATATTTGTTTACTCCAGTGTTCCCAAACTGTGCGTCAGACCCCAAAAGGGGTCGCTGGTGAATGAGAAAGGGGGTCGCGAAGCTAAATTTTAAACAATCTCAAGTTTCATTTGAAAAGTGAAAAGATTTCATAAAAGCAACCTAGGTGCCCCCGCGTCAAACCAATGTTGTTTAAACCTTCATATATGTGAGGACCATTGGCTTGTAGATTTGGGCGCAATACAGCATGGGGAGGGTGTGTTGTGAAGTTTTGGGGTCGCCCCGTGATAATCATTTTAAAATAGGGTCGCGGGCAAAAAAGTGTGGGAACCTCCTGGTTTATTTTGCCTCTTTATTAGTGGGTCAGCAATGAAATCCCAGTAACTCATTTCCTTCATTTTGTGAGATCCGCAAATGTCAGGTAGGATTTTCTGAAGTTAGGAATAGGTAAGGGTCAGGGTTAGTTGTTGGGGTTTAGTGTTAGGGGCTCGGGGAGGGTAACGCTACACGAGTCGGGAAACCACCCGAGTTACAAGGGTTCCAGCGGTGACCATAGATGAGGACCACAAAATGAATGAAATGGTATGTTCAAATGAACCCTATCCGAGGACCCAAACCATTCAAATAGACACGCTATCTGAGACCCAGCCAAGAAATATATACCCATTGGAAATTACCCTTGGATTTTACAACTCTCTTTGAGCTATTTTATAGAATTTTATTCTGATTTGAGCATGAATCAACACAAAACAACAGATTTCTGTGATTTAACACTCTTATTCTAAAACGGAAAGTAAAATTTGATTACCTATGTGAGACTGACAGAGACACAGGTTGAATTATATTCCCTATGCTGCAAGTCTCGGACCTGCCCAGGTCTTTTTTTTTGTAACTCGGGTGGTTTACCCGACCAGGAATACCCAGTTACCCCCCCCAAGGTAGGGGTATGTTAGGGTTAAGGTTTAGGATTTACAGTGTTTTAAACTTAGCTAGATTGAAATGAAATCAAACCATGAGGAAAAACAAAATCCAAGAGGAGGCTTCAAGAATGGGTTTCATGCCATTAAGCATATTGAAATGAACGTTACAAATTCCCATTTATGTGGATAACAATTGCATTCCAACGAAACATATGTTGTATTTGTTGTCACAGTTCTCAGGGAACAAGGAAATTATTTAGATATGTTATTCTTTCAACACTGTTAGATTCTGTATAGCAGAGGGTTCTCAATAGGCGACCCCAGGCCAAATTCGGCCCACCAACCATTGGCTTTTGGCCTCGACTTATCTAAAATATAAAGGGAAACTAAAAAATTCTGGCCCTCAAGAAACTTATAGGAAATCTGTTCAAGTGTTCAGCCATTCTTTGGCCCTTCATCTAAAATAATGAGAAACCGCTGCTGTATAGGTTTTAAACACATGCAGGTCAGTGGCTTTTAAGTGGCTTATCTTAACCCTTTCAACCCTGGTAGAGTCTGCACTGGTTTAACAGTTAGTCAGTGGCATTGAGATTGGCTTCCATCTTAACCCTTTCAATCCTGGTAGATTCTGTATAGGTTATAACAGGGGTTCTCACAGGCGGCCCGCGGGCCAGATCCGGCCCGAGAAGCTTTGGTAGTGGCCCTTGAAAAGTTTTGAAATATACAGCAAACATAGCACAAGAGGGTGCATCTGGCCCGCGAGCATGAATATTTTGAAGGGTATACAGCCCGCCATGGCCCGCGAGCCAAAAAAGTTGAGAAACCCCTGGGTTTTAACACATAAGGCAGTGGCTATTGCGAGGCTTCCATCTTGACCTTTTCAGCCCTGGTAGATTCGGTATAGGTCATAAACACATAAGTCACTGGCTTTTGAGATGGCATTCCATATGAACCTCGTCTACCCTGGTAGATTCTTTAGGTTATAACACATAAGTCCGTGGCTTTTGAGAGGGCTGCTATCTTACCCCTTTCAGCCCTGGTAGCTTTGGATAGGTTATAACACATAAGTCAGTGGCTTTTGAGATGGCTTTATAGTAACCCGTTCAACCTTGGTAGATTCTATATAGGTTATAACACATAAGTTAGTAGTCTTTTTGAGATGGTTTTCCAAAATTTTCAACACGGGACCACAGAAAATATTCTTGGTTATGAATACCTCAAGTTAAGTACATCGAAATTGCCCAATACGGATGTTCTGTAGTTGGTACATATTAGTGCCATTGGGGTAAATTGATCAGCGCAAGTAAATTGTCTCCAAATTTGCTGTCAAAAGAGCATTTAAATTGAGAAAACATACTAGTCTACCATGTCAATCATGGAAATTACATCACTTACATCAAATGTCTATGCCATTTTCAGACATTTAAAATTTTCTTTTTTTCAGTATCATGAAAAGAAAATAGTACACACAATAGTTGTAACCTTACGCCGCGCAGTCTAATCAGTGGTGTATATAGGCCTATACGTGTAAAGCTTATTCACACAGCTTTATGCAACATCTACCTGCCAAGTCTCAAGTTTGAGAAAAATTAAAGTGACTGGATGAGATATTTTTTTAGGATATTCAATTTTCTCTCAAAGTGCATTGAAGGTTTATGGACAAAAGAAGTACAAAAGTACAAAAGGAAAACCGCAAACCTTGTTTTGAACTATAGCCTGCTATCGTAATCATCCCCATAGAAGACCATGCTTTGACTTCTGCGTGCACGACAGAAAATATAGATCCATATCGTATTCGGCCTATTCAATTCAGGTGTGATCGAATAAATTGGTAAGCATTCCAAATATGCAAAACATCTGGGTTCGAAGCAAAAATTGGGATATCCTCATGTCTCTTTAAAGAGGGAGGGATGCTTGTCTGGTAAAATGTCTCACTTACACATAGTTACCTTTAAAAACCATCTGCTGGAGAAGCATTTTGCTCTGGGCTTTTATACTACTGGAACAATATGGTTGGTCACTGACACCTCCTGGAATGAGAGAAAAAAATGATTTCTTTTCTCATGCCCCGTATAATGGATATAGAGTTGCACCTTTAACATCCCTTAACACTTGCTACAAAATTATAGCCCAGGGGGAAGGCACGGTACCTCACAAAACCCTCTGGTAACATGAGGACTCTGGTGGCCCCAGTAGGATAAGTGGTTGGTATTGGCACAAAGGGGAACAAAAAGCGGGATTAATGCCTTTAATTTTCCCTGGAGTGAACTTAGGGGATTAGTTGTATTTTCCCTTGGTGATTTTACATACACATTCCATGTTCACACTCTGCCTCCTAATACACCACTAAGTTAATGATAGCCAACATGTTGCCTGGATTGGATGTTCTTTCCTTTCCATGGTCTATGTTCCGTTTAGCTGCTTGTTGTAAACTTTAGGAAAATTATGTACGGAGACATTGTGGTAGATTAGGGTAGACCCAATAATGGCTTTAGGTATTTTTCGGATTGACTATTTATGCTCCCCCAGAAAAATCACTAAAATTCAGAATTACTCAACCAATTCATTTAAAACTTGGTCTACGAAAGAATCATCTAAGTGCTAATGTTCCCAAATTTTCAAGAGGCTAGGGTAATTGATGGTTTTCTTTATTTTTTTTTAAATGTCGACATTTAAAAAAAAATCATCTGCAAGAATTGCAGACGGCACATTGTGATTACTCTGGTCGTCTGTACGGTGTGGTGTTCTGTGTCAAAATGTTAACCCTATCCATCATGTCCATTGAGGTCCGTAAGGCTACGATGATGTAAACTTGGTGGAAAGGAGGGGCAGGGGTGGGGTGACATGTTGGTGACCTAATCGTGACCTTGGTGACCTCCATGGGACCTTTGGCCCCATTCACAAATTGCGATGACAGACGACACTCGCGGTTTTTTCCGGGGACCTCGATGTATTATTTAAGTAAGGGTTCTTTTTGTCAAGAGGGGCCTATTGCATCTTCAGGAGTAGTTTCTAACCAAAATATCTAATTCTCTTCACAGCGGTTTGAAAGTCCATACCCAGAATAAAACAAAATTTGGATTAATTTAGTCCACTACATCCTGTGTAATTTACGAAATTTCATGCGGGAAAATATGTTTTCATGTCTTTCTATGGAGAATGGACCTATAGAGGGGCTATAAACATACAAATCATAAACATTTGTTTTTTATAGGGCCATATGCAAGAATTCTGCAATGGATTTGTTGATTTTTGCAGAGATATATCGCCCTTGCATTGTCCATACCTTTTCAGTGTCCAAATGTGTTGCCACTTCTTAAAATTGTTTAGAAATAAAAGGACAATTTAAGTCAAACAGCTGTGTCTTGTTAGGTCTTTACTTTCTGAGAAAAAAAAATGTTGGTTTTTTTTTAGTTGAAGTTTTTAGGGAGAAAACAAACACCTATAACTTGAAAAGAAACCTCAAAATGTAAAAAGAACTTTTTACATTTGTTTCTCTTTAGTTCTCTTTCTTATTACCCTAACATCCTAGCTGTTCAGCCTTCCATAGCCAACATCCTACCTTGACAATGAAACTGTTTTGATGGGAAAAGGCCATATACAAACTAAATGGTCTTATGTACACATATTTGTCAAAGGCATTTGGCTGAAAACACCATTAGGCGACGAAAATAAACCGTTTTACGGGCCCGACCGACCCTGATTTTTCAGTTTTGCAGAATTTTTTTATAGTTTTTTCCATAACATGTAAAATCAGCACTGTTTTTAGCCCAAATGATCAATTTTGGCAAATTATTTTAAGAAAATTGTTAGGTAAACAAGTTTTTCATTTTTCTCTTGAGTTTTCAGATTTTGGGGATATTTTAGCCTAATTATTGGCTCCAGCAAAGAAAAAAATTATAAAAGAAAAAATTCGCACGACCGACCGACCCTACTCCGAAAGGTCCGTCGCCCGTAAAACAGGTGTTTTCTTTTTTCGTCGCCTTCTTAGTGAACATTTTTTTTCCAATTTATGAAGTTCAATTTTTCTATATCAAAATTAAAATAAGCTTTTTTTAAGTTTTTTATTTTTTTCTTAAAAATTTGAATGTGAACACATTATTGTCTTGCCCAGTATGAAGAAGACTATGAAACAACTGTTTTAAACTATCTATAAACAACAGTTTGTGATATTTGATTATGGAATTTTCAATGGTCAATGTGTTGTCCAGAGGCAGTGTACTTTGTCCATGTGTTCTTGTTCAATGTTAGCCCTTGTATATCTGTACACGAGTGGTCACTGATCATAAAGCCAGCAAAGTTCTTTACTGCAACCCCATCTGTGTTTGTTGCATGAGGAAATACCCAGACAATCCTGTTGAGCACCAGGCCTTAGGACTGTTCCCGATTATTCTTAGAATGGGCACAAACCACGATTATTTTCGCTAATTACCAATGATACAAACGAACCAGAGCAGGCGGACGATGTTTTCGCACCTACCGAGGTCAAAGTTCCATAGTAATTAAAAAATTACAACTGTGCATTACTACTGTGTTAAATACGCACGACTTGTCATAGCACTACGAACATGCTATAGCCCACGCTATTTTGGCCCATTTTGGAACTCTGCCAAAAACGATCATTTGGCAACTGGTAACCTATTCTGAACAAACCACATACCAGATGATAGTTTTTCTTGGATATCTAAGGATCATTTTATAACCTGCGGTCGCCTGGCCAAATCACGAGAAGTGCTTTTTTCCATCTGTTAAGTTTTAGGCATGAGTGCTTGGGCGGTAAACATTAAGCGTCCACCAGGGAAGCTCGCTGATTCAAGATGGCCGTCCAAACTCTAGCCTTATTATTCTCTCTAGGTTGAGACATGGGGACGATGGGAGGGTACCATTCCCTCTTCAACATAACGGTTTGCAATAATGTGCGCAGCTGGAAAATAACATTTATAACTACCAAACTAACTGATCCTTATCTGGATTTCTTCTTACAGCAAGTGGATGTCGACTTTTACATAGACATCCATGCTCACTCAACGCTGACGAACGGATTCATGTATGGAATGTATACGATGATCCGGTGCGCTAACGAGAAACAAGCGGTATTCCCTAAGCTGAGTGTGCTAATGCTGACGATTCTCCAGTGGTAATTGAAAATGCTGTGACATACAGTGGCACACAAGGTCGGCCAAGATTACAATCTGTGTAGTGCAGTGTGAGCATGTAGACCGAGGCTTTCATGAAGGTTAGTAGAAAATGTTGTTCTTTATAGTAGTGTTGTTTTAAAACGTGGTGTACATTGGTTGGCAGTCCGGCATGAAAATAGAATGAAAATGCAACTCATTCTTTTCAGGCCCGTGGAGGGGGGTGCAAATTCCACAAAGGTCCACTTGTTGCTGAATTTGTTTATAAAAGGTCTAAAATCTAGTGGAAGTTGACAAGAAAGTCAATTTTTTGGTGATGAGATGTCAAAAAGTTCCATTTAAAGCACCATTTTATGGGAGTTAGGGTCATTTTACCAAAAAAGGTAACTTTTTAAAGCCCCCCCTCCCTAAATAAATCTTGCATACGGCCTTGTTCTGGCTTGCAGGGCAAGCGTGAGAATTTAAGTTTGAAAATGGAGAAAAATCAGCAAAGCTGATTTGTTAAAAACAGCAGTAGTGTTCCCCTTGTTGTTATAACTTAGAATTACCACATACAAAGTCAGTGGAGGGTCTTAATGACTTTATGTTCAACAATTTTAAGTCAGGTTGATTTTTTTAAGCGCATGCATTATGTTTTTCCCCTGTCCAAATGTGGATGTTTGGTGTTGCCTGCAAGAGGGCACGGAGTGAGTGCTCAGGTGTGTGTCTGTAGGTGGGGTTCTGTGTTTGTCTGTGGTAAAAATGTTGATCCAAATGTTAACCATAAACGTAATGCCCACTGTTTCACATATTGCTTACACATTTTCATGACACTTGCAATACATGACCTTGGTAGTGACCCACATTTTGATGATCTCATGTGGCCTTGATGACTCAAGTTGACACTTTGTCCACAATTCACAAACCGTGATGGCAGATGAACACATGCGTCCGGTGAACGCTGTATTTTTAAATCATTTTAAATGTTGTCAGAAGTCTGGCATTAGGCCAAAAAGGTCTGGCCTCAGCAAGAAAATGGAATACCCTAAGCAAAATGCCATTTTTTTTAGTTGTAAAAAACCAACACAACTCGCTGCCCTTAATCAATTGGATATAGTGTTAGAGTAAGAGACACTAGTTGAAAATGTCAGTTATTGAAGCATTCAATAATTTGCCCATCTCTAATGGTTAACAGGTGTAGAGGTTTGCCCTGTCAGGGACTCTTATCATTCGCTTTAACAAACTGTTTTCATCTCTTCCCTGTCCCATAGCAGGGGAACGTGTATCAAAACTAACAGATCTAAAGGTAAATGGAGTTTTTGTAGTATACACTTTACAAGGTTGTAATAGACATGTACCCGGCACTAACGCACGGTCCCGGAATCACCGTAGGTGGCGCATCACACGACTAGGGCTTTGCGGAACTCTCTCAACATGTTCGTAGTGAAATACCAGGTAATCACCAAAACCGCCCCCAGATATCTATGATGTAGCAACATTTTAACATTCTATCGCATGGAACGCCTTCGAATGGTTTAAACAGCGTTGGAAACGCGACAAACTAACGAAACAGCATACTCTGAGCCAAACGTGAATTTTATGATTATTTAATTTAAATGACCCGTGACGTCACGATTTAACAATCAGAGGGGGGAAGGATAGTGCATCGCGGGGAAGGACAATGATCACATGACATGCATGATTAAATCCGTCTTCGGCAGCAGTTCGGATGCTCGGGAAACTTCATACAAACAATCTTTGCTCTTCAAATTGATACCAATTTTGAACCGATTTTGGATTTAATTGTTTAGATTTTAACAATCGAATCATTATTCCTACTCAAAAGTGTAAATTTAGATTTTTTGACGTTGTTTTTTAAGTCGCTAAGGTTTACCAGGCTTAAGGATGATTAAGTATTATATTTTCAACAAAACAAACCAATTCCGCTTAGCTCAGCGGTTAGGCTCTCGTCCCGTGATACTGAGATCTCAGGTTCGAATCCCCTCCCGGGACAATTTATTTTTTTTTCCTTCCTCTTTCTCTTCCTATCATTAATAATTTTAGGCACTAATGGTAATCAAAGTACCTAATTAGATTTTTTATTTCATTTTTTTTTCTGGACAAATATGTGTTTGGTTTCCGACCGTATCAAATGAATACACTCTACAAGACGAAAAGTATTGTTAATACCGAACCAAAGGATGGTGAAAGCTGGCGGATACACTAAGCAAATATTATCATGATAATGATGATGAAAAACATCCGCAAAATCAGTCGGTGAGCATGGTGAGAGGATGCATTCCCCGTATTGGGTAATGCATCCTCTCACCACCAGAATCCCTTCCGCAAAAACAATCATTCTCCAAGCGAAGGAGCATAACACAAACTTATGTGCAACATAAAAACAGTTCAGAACCATGTACCTACCATTACATTGAAATCCCTTCAGCATGCCTTCAACAAACAACCCAAGTGGCCTTGGAAGTTATTTGGAATTTTCATTTTGAAGTGATTGAATTTATTGGCGCCCAAACATGGGGGCTCTATACCCATCATTGCCCCCCCCCATGCGCCCCGGGCGATGCGCCATCCACACATCTACACATATACAGCTGGCCCCTTCCGCTGCCGACCAACACATGCAATCTAGGCCTATCCTATTTCCGAAAACTCGGATAAACTTAGTAACAGTTCAGCATCCCAAGGCTTCTTTTTAAGACCCCACATTGTAATTGACCCAGGATGGATGGATGTATGTTTCTCTCTAGTACCACACAGGTAAAGTTCCTTCTCGATCACACCAATGACCAATTTTCAATGACCGAAGTTTGCCTGAAGCCTCCGATGCAAAGTAACATTGTATTTGCTTCAGAAGCCATCCTATTGCCACAAAAGTTCTGTACAGGCCGACACTGCTCTGTTATTTCTGTACTCTTTAGTTGCTAAAATAATATTATTTAATTAATTTTTATTAATTATACTATATTTATTATTTATCTGGTTGAAAGATGGCCTACACATGGTAGAGTACTGCTTACATTATATGAGCTGTTTGCAAGTTTTGGAAGCAAATAGGAATGCAAGCTGATATTTGAAATTTGAGAATTGTGGTGATAAAACCTGTGATTGCATATTTCTAAGCTGAGACTACAAGTCATTTAGAATACAATCCACACCCACACCAACTTCTGTCATTAACCAACTTAAAATGCAGTTGTCTGGCACATTGCCTTGATGGTTGCTTAATGTCTCCACTGGATAAGTTAGGATGGGGACTATGAGATGAGCACGGTTGTGCGTGTGTACGTGCGTGCATGCGTGTGGTTGTGTGTGTGTGTGTGTGAGAGATGTGGTGAGTGGTAACAGTAAGGCTTTTTCACACTTGAGCCCGGGATCATCGGTTTTTGTGATCGATCACCGTTTTTGAAGACTAGTGCTGCCGTTTTCTGCACTTACTATATTCGCATGTGCAATAGCGCCTTAGTTACATGTAAAAGTTTTTCCAAAGAAATGAATTTAATGAGCTGCTGATCTCACTAAATACTTCTTTTTGAGGAATTTACGCCAGTGGTTGTAGTTGACTTTTTAAATGCTGATGTGGGGTGGGGGTGATGATGTACATGGTCATCTTTTTAAGTGATATGATTTGTCCCCTTGGTTTGTTCCGCACCAAATTGGTGATTTTCCGTTCATGAAATTGACCGGACTGAGTAAGGAAATTCAACATGGCTGATAGACTCGTACATAAGTGCATGAATTTTACGAATTGTGTGCTGTTATTGGAGGGAAGAAACAAAAAGAGAGATGTGTCAGATGTTTGCGAAGTATTATAATGCTGATGGCGGGTTTGAAGTCTACAATAGCGATCGATCGCAAAAGTCATCGATCACGGGCTCAGTGTGAAAGCCTTATTGTTGCCAAATTTTGACCAAGTAGACACTATTTATTGGTGGGGAAAGAGTTCCATAGAACCCTTCAAAATCTGTTGGAAAAGCAAATTCTTATTTATGCCTAACATCCAGCCAAAAAACACTAACCCGTATGCCAAAAATAAAAAAAGATTTGTTACATAAAATTTTGAATGGACCCTATGGAATTCTTGCATTTGTAGTGGGAAGAAACATGGGCTAAATGAAAGCTCATGATACGGGGCTTTTACATGGTTGTCAGATTTCCACCCAATTGGGTGCTTTCTATTTGAGGTCCTACAGAGATATGAGAACCTGGCTCAAGTGAAGCCATGGTTGATTATTGTACATGGTGTCAGATTAGGTGCCCAATTGGGTGCTTTTTATTTTAGATCCTGCAGGATGATATTGTTGGAGGACACCAAACCCCTACTACCGTGTTTTGGGAGATGACATGGGCTAAATGAAAGCTCATGCTAAGGGCCGTTTACATTATTGGTCAGAGTTTCAAGCATTACATGTGATAGGACTTCCAGGCTCAGAAGGCGCAACAAACAAAAAAACAAAGGTTGTCTCAGAAGATGCATGCATTTTGATAAAATGTCTTTAGTGCATTTTGTAGTTACTCACTTGAACCTTAATAATTTCAGAAAACAAATGAAAAAATTAAAAAAGTGAGTTAAAAAATCCCTTCTTTCGCATTAGCATTTAAAAAAACAGCTTTGCATTTGCTGTTTTTTCACATCTTCGAGGCAAACTTGTTTTTTTTTGTGTGTAGAGCCTCTAATGAAACATGATTATGATCTAAAAAAATGGGTATTTTGTTAATTAGCTATTTTGAGAATAAAAAGGTGGGAAAAAGTCAAATTCTTTCATTAGTGGAGGTAAGCTTATGTAATAATATTATCTGAATCATTTTGCTTAAATCGTCTAGCAATAATGATAAAGTATTTTTTTTTTTTCTCCGTGAATTTAGATTTTAGGTCACTAAGGTTAATGGGATGAAACCTGTGTATACAGGAACAGAGTGCCCATCCTCTAGCAATAAGACCCACCAATAAGTGCTTTGTAGGGGGATTGCTTCACCTCACTAAAGTGAGTCTGTTACCTTCCCATCAGTAAATAATGCTGGTTTGGTACCCATTTACCACAGCTGGATAGAGAGGAGTATGGGGGTAAAGCGCCTTACTCAGAGCGGAACACATTTGGTAACATAAGGGGCTCGAACTCACACCTTTTGTGTGTGGGTCAGTCACTCCTATCCACGGACCACGGGTGCCCACATGACTTTAGACAGCACAGATTGGATGTGAGGCGGTTTCTAATTTATTTTCATTCAATATAATAATTTAAACAATATGTCAACTAAGAGTGAGTGAATAATGCCACAACAATGTATACTATACTAACTGTGTGTGAAGAATTAATTTTAACTTCGTTCATAAAAATAGATTGATTAAACAAAAAAAGACTTAAAAAAGGCTTTAAAAAATTGTGTAATAGGGCCCACACAAGTAAACTGTGAATAAAAGCATTGAAGACCTGTTCGTAACAAATGTGTTTTGATAAGGCACTATACTATTTACCTGGGCCTCTTTTTTTATACGGACACCTGTATCTGAAACCAAGGCACACGTGTATTCCTGATTGCAAAGTGAGATGTGGTTGTATGGTTACAATCTCTTTGCAATTCACCCATGATTACAATTGGGAAAGTCGTCAAAAGATGTAAGAGGGGAAAAAATCAGGACAAAAGGTTCATGTGTAGAGCTAATCTACCAAATTGGTTTCACCAAAACAATTGACTTGTGAATTCTTGTGTTATTGCACAACTGCAATACAACATGGAATTCATTATTGCTGGGTGATGTTCAAAAGTCTAACACACAATGTGTACAAGCAGATTTGTACAAAACGCACATTTTGGTTTCAATCAATCGGGGAGACAGGACCGTTAAAATTTCCATGAATGATTTGTCCCTGTCTTCTCCACAAGCGATATCTTTGGCATTGTAAATTGTGGCTTTTTCTGTTTCAATCTCAAATTCAAGGCGGGTAGATGGAAAATCACAGCTACACGATATCTTAATGGCGGCAGTGTTTTATGCGCTTACGTGCATTTTTCGTTCTTCGGTACATGCCAAAAACTGGCCGTATATGTCATCATCAAAGTGGTTAACTGGATTACAGGGCGGCCTATATTTCCCCATAGGCAGAGGCTTCGACGTACGTGCCGGTACGCACATCGGGCGTCGGGGCACTTAGAGTGTTACCTATTCGCGCCTTTCCACCTCTCCGACTAGTTGTCTTTGTATCGCCTTGCCTCTGACCTGAATCTGGGCTTTTTACGAATCATACGAGAAATGGGACAGTATAAGAAAAAAGAGGGAAAAAAGTGAGGAGAAGAAAAGAAAAACATATGAAGGATGGTTGACCCAATTGTAACATTATTGGTACTAAACTTATGAATGAAAGAAGGGAAAAAGTGCTTTAGTAACAGACAAGGTTATTTGCTCTATCCTCAGTCTGCTACTCTTGATAGAGGTGACAACATGTTCAGTTGCATGAAGAGGCTTCTCAATGTTTGTGCACTTTGGTAGAGTCTGTTGAGTGCTATCAAATGGTAATGTAAGTTTCATGATAAAGTAGCATTTGGATGGATCATAATATGAAGTAGTTGATGAAGTCGTAAATCACATTCGTGTTTGTGTTAGTGTAATGGTGTTTTTCTTCTCTTATTTGATTTATGGATCAAATTTAGCTTATTTTGAACTTAACATTTTTAAGTATTTAGTATAATTTTTTTTTCTTCAAAATGTACATTGCCAATACAGGGTGAGTCAAAAAGATTTACACTCGATTTCAGAAAAATATTAAAAATATTTAACAAGTTTAGAAATTGGATTTTATACATGAGATCAATAGCTCATTATATCCACTGTCATTGGTAAAAAAACCGAAAGTTTTCCTTTTCGCATATTGTAGATATGGTAAATTAACAGGAAGCTGCCAAAAACCATTTTGACCACATTTGTAAAAATCTTCATGTCCACGGCAGCAAAGCCATTGAGTTACTATCATCTAAATGGTTAATAACCTTTGTTTTTTCTAAAGTAACCATTACCTAATGCGTACCAACTGTCATTGATAATATTTCTTATTTCTTAACAATAGTCAATGACAGTAGCGTAACAGCCTGTGAGTAGGGGGAAGGGGACGCATTGTCCCCTCCCCCCTGGTCTAACCAGTAAATAAGCTTAAGCTACCGGTAAATCAGAGTATGAAGGCGTTGGTGAAAAATGTGGGTCGACCGGCTGTATTTCTTAGGATTGTCTACATATTTGCATTCACATTTTCCGCAAAAAAATATGTGAACAATAATGCTTGAAAGTTTGTGGAAAAGATTCCATAATTTGTTATTGATTTCAGAATAATGAAATAGGTTGACATTTTTCTTGATATTTGAAGGTTTACACAAAGGTATCAAAGTAAGCAAAGAATGACATCATGTAATTGTGTAGACACATCCAAAGCCTCTTGGCCATATTCCACAACAGTGATTCTGTGGACAGATTGAAAAATGGGTACCTATATTTAAGTTAGCATAACTTCACAATGCAAAGTTAAAAAATCAAAATTTAAAATTTCTCTAGTATGTGAAATAATCTTGTTTTATATGTGATAGTCAATATCTTTGGCATTTTTTTCACTGCTGTAAAAAATTTAAACAAAACGAGTGTAAATCTTTTTGACTCACCCTGTATCAGACTGGACCCCATACAAAGTTAAATGCCACCTGCTATATAGCACAAAAGACATGTAGGGTTTGTGTTTTCCACTGTGGGTGTCTGTCAGTGTGAAAAGGTCAAAATTGGCTTTCTTTTCATATAATACAATTTTTTGATAAGATTTTACTTAAAGTGACACATAATACCCTGGGTATTTTCAATTGCGTCTCAACACATAAGTCGGGCAAGGTTCGCTATCATCATTTGAGGTTCGTTTAAAATATTCTTATGTCAAAGCAATCTTGGCATACAGAGCTCTAACAGCATTATCTAATTCCTAACACATGATGGATTGCTCCAAGAAGATGTTTCCCCTCCCTTTTGAAGCTCTGCAAGTCCTGGTTGATGTCACATGAGCAGGAAGGGGGCATTTCCATTTAGCCTGCAGAAAGGGGGGAAATGATTTTTGTGGGAGGCCAAGTTGGCAGACAGGAGGACGGAGGAGAAAGGCAGGAAAATAGAGTGATCGTGATATAGAGGGGAAAGTATAGAGTGACCACGAAGAAAAACAGACATTGAAGGCTATCATCTTGCATATGTTGCCACAATATGCTGGATCTCGCAAAAGGTTGGAACAAAGCATTTTTTTGTGTTGCTGAATGACAAGCAGAGCCTGGATTACTTTGGTAGTGTTGTGTCCCCATCTTTCGTGATGTGGTCAGTGTATTTATTTTCCGTGTGGGTAAAATTATCTTTTACCCATTGATCAATTACTTAAAATACTTTGGTCAGGAACTCTGATCAAGACTTATGTGGGATGTACACAAATTGACCTCTGATGACACCATGTTACCAGTGCCTAATTTCACAATCACAAACAGCTGTGGCAGACGACACCTTGCATGCCAGGCGCGCTGAATAACAGACGGAAGCATGCCCACTGTTTTATATTCACCTTTGGGCAATGACGTAAATATACCAGACCCCCGAAGATTCTCTCCCGAAACGACGGCTTAACCAACATCAGGTGGCCCAAAGTATTAAATACACGCACTTCATTAACAGTTTTGGGCACCACCATATTTGGTTACGTATCGCCGTATTTGGAAAGTCCCTATGCTTTTATGAGACAACGCGGTATTTTACTTTCGTCACACTTAGTGAGTGACAACACACCAACTGATGCCACATTCTATCACTTGGACTCAAATATTCTTTCCTAAGCAATTAACGGGTCTCGGGATATTTTTGTGCATTGGATGCAGGAACTTTTTAGAAGCATAGTTTTTCAATCGATTGGTTTTTCGCATAATTATTGCAGAAAAATCGGCCCGATCCGACAATGGAACACTGGGGACATGCACACTGGTAACATATCGCGTGACGCACAGATTTTTATATGGGTGTGCTTGCCCTCAACATGACGACCCGCGCGTGCTTACGCAGCAAAAACACGCGCGCTGTGTGTGAGAGAAAACGGTTACGGCTTTGGGCTATCCTCATACCACCGATTCTCCTCTTGGTTTATATTCCAGCTCTATGCCTTTGACCATTTGCTAGGATTACTCGGTACAAAATCTAATTTACTTTTTGTATAAAATGTATACAACTTGAGTTCTCCCTCTTCCATGGGTTCATTGAACTTGGCACCAACCCTGGAAATCCCATCCTTTGGAGGGACATTGGAGTTGGTCCCATGTACAGATAATCATACCTGTACATTAATATCACGTTTCAAAAAAAGAGAAAGGTTATAACCCCGGACGTTCCCAATCCATCCTTTTTCCCCAGGGGTACCCCTAGTGAGGGTTAATCACTGTTTGGTATACCTCTAAGGGGAATGTCCTTCCCCAAATTGTAATAAATCAATAAATAAAATAAAATATATTTTTCTTTTTAAAAATGTAGTAACTATCCGTAATAAAGTCACACATAGTCTTGGTTCAATTTAGAAGTCTTAACTTATTTGTTCAAAAATATGTAAAATCTGAATATTTTGGCCTCTATAAGTATTACAATCATGTTCTGCCGTCTCTAACAGAATGCTTTGTAAACCTCAAAAATACACAAGGACTTTTCCAGAAAAACTTGGCCCCCAATTTTTTTTCAAAACGATTTTGTGCATATTCAAATGGCTTACCATAATCAAACACTCCCCCAAGTAAACAAAAAAAAACCAAGAAAATCCCGGATCAGGCCTCTGAATAATCTTACACCACCACAAGCATTACCAATGACTGTGGATACGCTAAGAAGACGATTGTAATAAAAAGGTGTTTAGGTAATTTTCCTTTCGTGCACAATAATAAAGCCAAGCATATGCTTCACTGAGGACCGATTAGAGACAGCAACAATTTGAACCCACTTATTTTCTCGGTAGGTGTTCTAACAACGCAATCCAGTGCAAATTTATAGAATTTTTTTTGTATCTTTGGAAAATCTCCTCTGTCCCTTTAAGACAGTGGTCCTCTATATCGGATTCTCGAATGAATACAAAGTGGATGTCGTTTGTGTGGTGATTAAATTGACATCACTGAGGTCAACATTGGGTATCATCAAACCACACCTGACCATGATTCCGTGTTGCGTCATGATAATCCTGATGTCATTTGACATGATAGTGTGGCTTCATGAGCAATTTTATGCCTTTATGTTTAAGGAAACAGTAAACACGCATACCAAGGTAAGAAAACAAAAACCCCAAACAATTGTATTAAATACCAAATGCCCCCAGACAAAATATAATGGCAAGCGGGTAACCAAAGTTCAGGGCCGTAACGCAGGATTTATTTGGTTGGTGGCGGAACTTCAAAAAGTAGACTGCTTTTGGTAAAAGTGTGCCTAACCCCATCCGTCCTCTTGGGGCTTTTTAATATCTCTCACCAAAGTGGACTGTAATACTTTCTTGTCACATTTCTTTCAATTTTGTACATTTTGAGAACAACAAAGAGAAAAAATTGGACCTTTTTGCCCTTTTGTGGATCTTTTTGGGGTGTGAACCCTCACCCCCCTTACACACACACACACATATGGCCTGACAAGTTCTCAAAGCCTGAAACATATGCTTAGTTACATCAGTTTGGTTCTATTTCTTACCAGACCCACCAGACTGTGTGAATTTTTTGGCATGTGATACCACTGCCTCACAGAGATGTCAAAGGGAACCTGGAACAACACTCTTCAAACAGTCCACGCTCTTGGCAATTAGATATCAAAGATTTAGGTCACTTTCTGGAAGGCGACGAAAAGAAAAAACCCTTTTTTAAACGGGCGACGACCTTTCAGTAGGGCGTTCGGGAAGCAAGTGCGATTTTTTCTTTTTTTTTTTTTTTTCTTTTTTTTTTTGTTTTCTTTCTAGAAGTCAAAATGGCCCAAAATAGCCTAAAATCTGAAAATCAAAGGAAAAAATGAAAATTTTTACAAACAAATTGTTCTAAAAAGAGAGCCAAACTTGAATGAATTGGGCAAACAGGCTGATTTACATGATTTTTTGGAAAACGAAAAAAAAAAAATTAATGCGAACCTGAAAAAAATCATGTCGTCGGGCCCGTAAAACAGGGTTTTTTTATTTTCGTCGCCTAAAAGCACATTAATTTTAGTCTACCTCGTTGAGTAATTAGATGGAAAATTGTGTTTCAGTTCTGATCTATCTTTTGATTTATTAAAACAGACAGTATCAGAATGGCCAAAAATATGCAATCGCTTTACAAAATATATGAAAAACATCTACATTGTCAGGTATTTTCTCCTTTAAACTCATGGTATGCACTGTAACACAAAAGTTTATTTTTCATAAACGATTGGTTTTTGTTATGCCCAAGTTTACACAATGATATAATAAATAAAAATATTTTTTATTGGCAAAATCTCTACTAATGAAAGTATTTTGTCAAAATCCCTTTAATAAGATGTACATGTGCAAGACGTTTACAAGGGTAGAAGCTTAGCAGTTGATTGCATGCCCACACTTAGATACCTCACACTTATAGTACACTTACAGTGCTTTAATCTTGTAGAGTCATGAGACAACCTCGTTGAAGACCACAGAAAAAAAAAAAAAAAAAAAATTACAAATTCGCGTAAACGCAGAGGTGGAAAATCGCTCATGAATTTTCGCGATGCTTAAATTGCAAACGAATGCACGCTTGTTCATCTCCGAGTTTATTAAAGTCGGCTTGCGTGTACTCCTTAGGAACCAAATCATAATGCCAACACCTTAAAATAGACAGTATCAAAATGACAAAAATATGCAATCACTTTACAAAATATATTAAAAATATCTACATTGTCAGGTATTTTCTCCTTTAAACTCTAAGGCCAGGGTATGTACTGTAAGACAAAAGTTTATTTTATCGTAATTGGTTGATTTCTAATCAAAGTTATATCCAAGTTTACACAATGACATAATAAAAATAATGAGTTTTGAACTTGTTATTGGCAAAAACTCCACTAATTAAGTATTTGTCAAAATCTCTTTTATAAGATGTACACGTGCGAGACGTTCACAAGGGGAGAGGCTTAGCAGTTGATTGCATGCCCACACTTAGATACCTCACACTTATAGTACACTTACAGTGCTTTAATCTTGTAGAGTCATGAGACAACCTCGTTGAAGACCACAGTATGGGCTTAAAGTTGTGTACTAATGCAATTTTATTGCTAAAAAGAGTAGAACAGGGTGTATATTTTGTGCAATTTGAGTTGAGGTCACAGGTCACATAAGGAAATTAATTTTCCAAAATTAATAAAGTTTTGAAACATCTCAAATTCTTCCTTAAGTCCTAAGGAGTAAAAAAAGTCAATGGTGACATGGCTGTACAATGGATAATTAACAATGCATAGGTCCATATAGGTCAAAGAATAAAAAAATCTTTTGTACAGGAGTAAACATGTCCATGACAAAAGACCTATTTTTCTCATGTCATGTTGAAATTTCAGCTTCCAAATCTCTTTCTTACCCATAACACAAAACTACAAATTTTAATGGTTTTACATCAATATTAAGCACAGTAGTAAATAGGGCTTTGTGATGTGCATTTTGCTTTTACTATCAAAACCACAAGATTTGTTTTCCATGATAATGGTGGTAAGTGCCAGGTTATATCAAGTAGAGAATGGATACATATAAATTGGAACACACATACTTTAAAGATAAATGATGTAACTGTTGCCAACCAACAGTCCAAATTGCACCAACTAAAATTCTTAGGGAGAGCAGAGTAGACTTCCTTTCTTACTTCCATAAACAGAAATAAATATATTATTTTGATTAGTTTGATTTTCTCAAAAATGAGTATTATTGTATAGTTTTTTTTGTCTTGTTCAACAACAGTGTGTTGATTTCATGATGTAAAGACACTATCAGGTGATTTGAAAAATATGTGACATGGCAGAGGAGGAATAGCTTCAAAATGAAGATTAAGTCCAGTTTAGAAATCTCATACGTTACCTTTTCAGTCAGCTGTTTAGAATTGACCCGAAAGAAAAGGAATAAAACTGGCACAGCGTTTCAAAACGATTCTCCATTTCAATTACGTGTTGTAGTAATAGTGTTCCGAACGGACAGTAATGACTAAATCTCAGATTCTGTCCTTATTAGGGTGTTCTGGTATTATCATTTGCAGGGTATGTTAGGCTACATGTACTGGTACATTTACCACCCGCAAAATCTGATTTTGATGATTTTTTCGAATTGCTGATTTAGCAAAATATGATAGTGTCTTTAAGGGCGAGTTTTCCTGAAAATCTACTTCCGGGTCAAGTTCTCGTTTTACACTTACTCATAATAACAGTAAAGTTTTGAAATACAAAACAAAGTAAAGAAAAATTTAATCGTCATCTTAAAATTTGCTGTGTGGTATAATTGTAAATTAGGTCATTTATTACAGCTTTTCAATGTTACCATCTATTTACCTCATTCAATAGCATTGCTGCATATCCATATTTTGAGGTAGAAATAAAGACTTAGGTACTTTTTCCACTCATTTTCTCACCTTATGACATACAATATAACCCAAATACCAATATGTTATGACATTGTATTGCATTTGGAGGTTCCGTAATTTCATGTCATAGGATCCGTGTAGTGCAAGATGCCCCCACACTCTACCCATGTATGTATACAATATTACGTTATCACTTGACTTTGTTACCGCTGCCTAATGCTGGTAATATTGATACATCTGCAAGATTTTCAACTAAATAAAACTAGTAATACCCAATCGAGTGTCGCTTTCTTGAATTACCGAGTGAAAAACCCGGCGGTGTAAATGGTTATGAGTCGCGAATGTTAAGTGCGGGGTTGTTGATGTGCATGAAAGGGGCTCGAAAGTTGTCGGCATGCAGTAAAGGTGAGAGATATAATATGCATGGGGTGTCTTAAGGAAAAGGTTGGATGAAGGGCAAGAGGTGAAGTTAAGAGTATAACAAAATGAAGTCAGCTTGGCTTGCAGGAATTGACCTTTTCAAATTACCCACAATCCTTTCCAGCTTTAAAAAGATACTATCTGTTCTTGACTTCAAGTTGAGAGTGGTGTTACTAATTTTGAGAGCAAGGTGGCAGTATTAAGTTGTACATGTTGACTCAAGTCATATGCACATGCATGCACGAAGACGAAATATATAAATATGTGTGCAACATTGATGTAAAATAACAATGGCACTCTCCGCTTCATCCATGAATGCTAATTTTTCCGCCATGTGGCACTTTGTGATCCTCAAAACCCCTCGTCCTCCCCCCCCCCGACTTACCTAAAAAAAGTTAGATTTTTATATCATCTGAAACCATAGCCTTAGTAATCTATGTGGTACCTAACTTACTTGCAAATTCGGTCGTATCTGTAAGAAATTCGCAATTTTGTATTTTCTGTTCACAAACGTACAGAAATTACAGCACAGTGGCCTATGGGACAGTGGGAAACAAGCAATTGCTCATAACACAAAACTGCAAGATTGGAATCAACTCAAATTTTGTGAATAAGCTTTTCTCAGGGATATCTAATGAACAATGAATAAAACAGAAGGTGCTGGAATCACGAAATGCACTTTTAAGATTTATTTGAAGTATGCTTTGAAAATTTGTAAATCGTCAAAAGCAAGAGGCTATTTTTGTTAGATTATCAGAAACTGTTCCCAATAATTGATTTACTTATTTTTGACTTTACCTAGATATCTTTTTAAATTTAGATTTTTGCAAATATGCATGCCCTTCTTGAAATACTAGAAGTTCTATGGTTCCAGGTGTCCATAGACTTTGTTCAGTGAAAAATTGGACAAATTAGTGTAAGTCGTGTTTTCTTTTAATTTCCCCCTCTGGATTAGTCTTCCATGAGATTGTATTTTGTTTGACATGATTTCAAAGTATTCAATTACTAATCCCTAATCATAATTGATCTGGAAGTATGACTAAAAAGTTTTCATCAAGCTTTTTGTAAATTTTCTGGCTTAAAAATGGAATTGATGACCATTTTTGTAGGCATATTATTTCATTTAAGCACAAAGTTGGAAGAAACTTTGTTATATTTCTCCAAAAAATCACACCTTGCTTTAATCCCCTGGGCACTACCATCTATGCTAACATCTGTCTGTTTGGCTCATTATCAGGCACATATGAGAGTGCTTCTATTTCTCTTTGTAAATCTACCACCATTCTTACATTATCTCTGAGTTTGCTCATTACCTGATATTACTTCCAAGTAACCAATCAAAATAATGCTAGGATGCTAATAGATATGCAAGTAGTACCCAGGAATTAAACGACATTTGGTATTTGAAGTTATGGAATGTTTGATTTTTCTAAAATAACAATAATTTTCTAAAAATTAAAGGTGCAACAAGAGATTCAAACCATCCATGTTTTCTCTGTCTGTCATGTAGTAATTTTGTATAGATTAGACATTTCTTACTTTGTATTTGGCTACAGAAATGTCTTATAAGTTATAAGAAATGGTGATTTTATATGTGTATGTTTCAATATAAAATATAGGCTGAATTTCCTATTTGTTCCAATAGGAAATGAAATTTTTTGTACCAAAGAAATAATTCTCAGCTTAATCCTTTCTGATGGGGATATTTTTGATTGAAAGCTTTACATCTGTGCAAAAATCAGGATTTTCAAATTTGTTAGTAACACCAGTTATGTGAAAGCTCTTGTTGCACTTTATCTTGCATGTAGATTTCAGCTACTCAAGAAGAAATGTCAAAATCTCGTATTTTCTATCCATAAATGGAAAGTCCTAATTGTCTATGGTGCACTATATCAAAACACCACCAGAATCAACTGAAATTTTGGGCAACACACCTTTCAACTGTTTTTGACCACAAAGCACTTGTAATTTTATGCATGGTAACTTTTATTCTGGAATTTTGGTTTTTTAAAATACATTTGGGTTTCTGGGGCACTTACTGGAAACAAACTTGTTGTTTTTTAGCCTTAAGTGCATCCACATAATTTTTGAATACTAATCTTCCCAATCAATTATCTTGTCCCTACAAATGTGCCGAGAAAAGTAATTAACTGCCTCAAGCACAGAAGAAACAATGTTTTTGATTTAATTTGATGCTAACAAAATCAGTATATTCCTCTCTCCTCTCTCTCCTTCCTCTCTCCTCTCCTTTTCTCCTTCCATTTCTCCCACCTCCTTCCTCTCCCTCACTTTCTCTCTCCCTCTCTCTTTCCTCTTCCCGCCTCCTCTTCCAATTCCTCCTTTCCTCCCACATTTTCCCTTCTCCCTCTCATCCCTCCCCTTCTCCACCTTCACCCCATTCTCATTCCTTCCCTCCCTTTTTATTCCCCTTTCATCCTCCTCCTCTTTTTCCCCTTCCCTTCCCTCCTCTTCCTCCCCTCTTCCTCTCTCCATAACTTTATAAATCGCTGCATCTACCTTTTCCTCACGTTGTTCGCCACTCTTTTTTTTTCCTCTTTTGATCCTCCCCCCCTCTGCTTTTCCCTCTCATTCTTCTCTGTCTCCTATCTTTCACAGGTTTTTCCCATCATATTTAACATCTTTCGGTCATTTTACTGTCAGAATTGCTTCAAGAAAGAATATGGACTAAAGAAATGTCAACAATCAAAATGTCCACTTCTATTTTTGTAATTAAATTTAGTGAATAGTTTTCCAATATTCGTAAAATCTGAAATTTTTGGTACCTTTGTAAGACTGGGCAAATGTATCAATGTCAATTTCAACAGCCTTGTCAAATTTTTGGGTCAAGTTCATGCATTAGTTATTTTCAAAATTCAAAGTTTTGAAGTACGCGGACACACTACGAACAATGTACCTGAACACGTGCTGAAACCTTAAAGCTTCAGTCAGCTGCCACAATTATCACCTTTACAAAATCCCATATCACCATCAACTCCAGGCTAGGCCAACGCGGCTAGGCTAGCATGCTCGCTAGGCAGGCAGGCATGTACATTACAAAATTATGACTTCAGAATACATCCATTAGAGCTCAGGCTTTGAAAAGCGTGTTTGGGAACACTAGTTAACGCCAAATGTCGAATGGAACACGACAGCCAAAGGAAATTACACGGCCATTTACACGACTGATGGTCGTGGTCTGAAAAGAGTTCAGCAAAGGGCAGGATATGTGTCCGAAACCACATTCAGGAATGTTTTTCTTTCTTCTGCTTTTCGGTGTCGATATTTTGACACTGCAATGGCCGAGTTAGACGGTGGGGTTATTTATCTTGTGCTATCATTTGACAAGGGTTTTCATCATCCTGATATGTTGTTCTGCTTTTTTTATAGGGGAGGAGAGTATTGGTGGATGTGGTGGATGAAATACATGGATGGGGGGAGTGTACTGAAGCAAGTCGGATCTAAAACACCAACACTATATTTTACAATATCTCGATCCACCAAGTACACAGTTCAGTGGGTTTACTTGGACATACCATTGACTGGACCTTGGGTTGATCTGGGGTATCAACTACTAACATACCAAAAAACCAGGGGGGTATTTTTCTAAATACATGGTATCATGAAAGCTATTGAACTGTGCCAAGGTAATTGATATTTTTTATATAGCTCAAAGTGAATTCAAAGGGATCTGTATATCCTAAAACCTAACATGTTTGGCACCAACCCTTGAAGAATATTAAAAACACCATTGACATATGTGGATGTGATCAAGCAAAATGAATCGGAAGTCACATAGTTTAATTTTTGATATATAAAGCCAAACAAAGGAGAAAATGTCCTTTTGGTTTCCCTATTGTTTTATGCCACCCTTCAACTGATTTATCTTTGGAATTAATTGGTCAATTTCAATGGGATTTGCGCAGTTTGTTTTCACCATGATTCCTGGATTCCTTGGGCTTCCCCCCTTTGTGTTTTCCAAAGGAAATGTTTTACCACACAAGGACAAAAACACAATCAAAACAAGACAACAACACACCTACCCGTAAAATAAAAGATCACTTAGTACAAGTCTAACCCATGCTTATGCCTATTAACAGGAAAATGTTTTGGCCATCTGAGGTCATTTTATGAAGGGGAATTAACAGTGATTTTACTCATTTACATTTGTTCTTCGACAGATGAACACATCTTTTAACCGTGATGCAGTAAAGGCTGGTACAGGGAGGCGATTTCTTGGAGGATTATTAGACGAGAATTCCATGTGCTACACGCTGGAGGCATCGTTCTACTGCTACAACTCGAGCACATCCAACACACAAATACCCTATGATGAAGATAGTTGTATCCTTTCTTGATCAACCATTTGAAAGAAGTTAAATAGCTTATCTATTGGCATCTAAGCACTATTTTGATTGGTTACTTGGAAGGTAATATCAAGTAATGAGCAAATCAACTGTAAGAATGGTGGTATAGTGTACTTAAAATATTGAAGCACTATCAGGCGCGTAGCCAGCCCGGTGGTTCCGAGGGGTCAATTTTCCGGTAGGTGCAACAAATATCCCGATCACAGGCAAAAATAACCCGGTCGCATGGCAAAAGAGTCCGAAAAAGGGCTGATTTAACATGAATATCCGTCTTTTACTTCCCGATTTCCCCTCAAAAATGTTTCCAGAGGGGCACTCTGCCCCTACCTGGCTACGCCACTGAGCACTATTTTGATTGGTTACTCAGAGGGCTATCTTATGTTGTGTCCTGTAATGAGCCAATCACACAGATTGTATCATAGGTGGTAGTGTCCAGCTGTGGGTTTGTCTTAGGATATGGAAAAAAAATCAAGTTAAAATTTGCCACTGTGTTGTAATGAGGGAATTGTCACTTAGGAGTTTTGACAATTTTTAGCATGATTATGAATGTCTTGTGGTTCTTGAACTTCTTGAATACTTTTTATCCCTAAGTACTGACATGCATTTTTTACAGTATATTATGGGCATATTGCAATGCATTATGGGATTGGTTCAAAACATCCTCAAAGGGGGGATGTAAATGGATGTGTGTATAGGTGTCTGTTGGCTTTAAACTTTTGAAAACAGATGACATGCAGACATTCACTCTAAATATTGACAATGAAAAAAAAAAGTTAATTTTTTTTCAATTTCTGTGATCAAACTGTTAATGATAAAGGTAGAACTGCATCAAAAAGCAAGTTTTAAGTACCAATTTATTTTTGATAAGTGGGTCTGGTACCCTAAAATCTTGCAAGAAAATATGTTCCATGGAGCTTCACCAGATGCTATGCTAAAATTTGGCCTAGCGGTCGCTTTTAATTTGGGATTTTCATTTAATGGGTCTACTCCTCCATTACCTCTCTGCTAAAGGTTTACCAGCTAGAAAACAAGGTGCGTTCACCGAATGCATATACAGTCCCATAATTTTTTTTTGCTCTTTCCCTGTATCGTCTGGCTTTCCTATCCAGTAATTGAAAACAAAATAGCACTATCCCGAGATTATATTTCTGTAATGCAATACTTTTTCCTTGACATTCGGCAACCTCCAGATATGAAACTAGGACGCAATCTTGCCAAAACCTTCCTAGACTACTACAAGTTGACGGCATTGATAACCCCGAAGCCTACCGCATCTCCAAGTGTGCAGCAGGCCATGCAGGTAAGAAAGGGTAGCGCATAGCGGCTGTAGGGTTGATGGGAGTAATGAGCAAGAGGAATTTGGTTGTGAATATTTCTTTGATATCATTTTCAGTAGTTTTGTAAAGGAATTTGATTGATGAGATTGCTTATATTAAAAAATAGCATGTGTTCCCGTGTAGGTTGTGTGGCAAATAATGCTAAGTAAATGGGCATTTACAAATTGGGGAGATTCTTGGATTTTGGTCGGGTACCCATGCTCGTTCAAAAAAAAGTGGGACTAGCTGCAAATGCGGGACTACCACTTGGGTATCAAATTCACAATAATCAAGTTCTAGTCCCACTAGGGGTATCAAATTCAGATGTGATTGTGACTAGTTTAATGATCCAAATACGAAAAATTAACCTAAACATATCAGCAAAATAACTCTGAGTGTGCAATTTTTCTTGCAGTAGCACAAGTGTCATTTTCCATGTATATTGGCTATTTTAAAGTATATCTTTTATTCACATATTGAGAACAGGCCAAGGAAGGGGTATATTTTCACTGAAAACTAGTATAATTTCATTCAAAACAGATCCCGTTGGGGTATATTTTCACTGAAAATTGGCCCTGTTAGGGGTCACTAAAAAAAAAAAAAAAAAAAACCCCCCCCCCCCCCCCCGATTTACAAGTAGAAGGATTAGTTACTTATTTGTCAGATCTGTTTACCAAATACTTGTAATGGGTATTCAACTTTGCAGTTTATCTCAGTCAAGTACAGGTCTCCCCCAGAGGACAGTGACCAAGAACACTTTAACCCCTCATCAGTTCTCAATTCATGTCATACCACATTGTTCCTCATTTAAGCACGCTCTTAAAAATGCTGTGTTTTTTCACACACACACCCACACACATACGTAAATTCGTATTTCTGTGGGGACCAAATATGTGTAAAACTAAGTGTGTAAGCCTTATGGGGACCTTATGCGTTCTGTACATAGGTTATGGGGTCAAGATGTCCCCACAAGGCCTTAATGCCATTTAGGTATACGTTGTGGTGACTTGCTTCTAGGGGTATAGGTCTCACAGAGTATGCCAAATAGGCCATTTTAAGCAATTTAGCATGTGGGGACATGGCCTTTGTCCCCACAAGCTAACTCCGTCCCCATAAGGATAGTACTGAACGGACCATAGTCCCCACAAAGATACAATTTTCCCATCACACACACATACACACATGCACACGCATGCATGTACACACATGCACACACACACATACATACACACACACACACACACGTACACAAAACACAATTTGTCAGAAAAAACACTCAATTTTTTACTCGAAAAAATCAGCGTTTCACCAAAATATTTTCATGTTGCCGCCTCTTACTTACACATTTTGTTCACCTCACTTGCCTCTCTCCACTCAGAAGCATGAATGGGTACCAGCATATACTGGGAAGGTAAAACAGGCTCACTGTGAGGGGGAAGTAATGACCCCTCCCACAGCATATTGTACTAGAGGAGTAATGTCTACTCTAACCAGGTAGCTTAACCCCATCAGTACACACATTTACATTAAAAGTCCATGGCCCGATCGCTAATAGCCTCATCCCCAGAAGCCCCAGATTTTACCGGAAGTGGTCAACATTTTGCTCTCGGAAGAAAGCTACTGTTTTTCTCATTTACCCTATGAAATCTAAGAGCCAAAGGATGTTTGGTTTTGAAGTTATTAGCGAAAATGTGCCCCATTTTGGTCGACCAATATTAATTTGACAAAGTACTCTATGGGGCTTACAAAATCACCTTTTTAGCTCTCGCATCAAAATGGATTGAAATATTGGCGCGAAACTTTACAGATGGGGTTTTGGAGTGAAGGCCAATCTATTAAGGTGAAAACTTCATATCCTAAAATCGGGCCATCCCCCTTTAAAGTAATAGTGTTATACTCGTTCTCAATTTTGCAAAAAAAGCAACTCGCCCATTTTTCCAACACACTG
>JAMKCH010043401.1:0-12635 GCA_023653785.1 Ophioderma brevispina
GGGGCAGGGTGGAACTGGAGTACAGACTTTTTCTATCGCCCGATTTATTGTTTATGAGGACCCTATTTGCTAAAACTCCAATATGCCGCTACCCACGCGCAATTCATCAAATGGCCACAATTTTATACTCTATTTACCAGGTTTAAAGCACGGGGAATCTACTCTACATTCGGGGTGTTGATGTTATTTGATCAAAGCATTACCATCAAATCAATATGGCCACCCCGAAACCCTCAAACCCAATATGCTCAGAAAGCATCAATTGATCATACCTCATCAAGTATTTGTATAGAGACATAATTCATGGGCTATATACCCATTAGGAACTCATACTCTGACATTCCAAGTGTGTTAACAGGCTTCCATCATAATGGAAGGCCAATATGACCTTTTAATCTATAAACAAATCAATGTCTTATATTAGACGATATTGGCCGCCATTTTGAAATTTTTAAGCATGTTGTCAAATAAAATACCCGTACGGTTTGTCATGTTCAAATCCCTACATCTCATACTGTTAATTTCAACTTTAACGTCAATGTGTATACTTACTAAATACTACAAGATTTCGTAAGTTTATGTTTTATGAAGAAGGTATTACAGGTAGCCATACTGGCCTCCATCGTATGTTAACGAAACAAAAACTGTCAAGGATGCCAAATGGTCCATCTTATCCATACCTTAATGTTCATCTTTATAATGATACTTATGGATGTAATTACATATAATAGAGGTATAATATAAGTTTTTGAATATATTTAACGGCGGCTATATTGTTTGCCATCGTTGAATTTGGAAATGTCGATTACAGGAAATGCCAATAAGGGTGTCTAGTGAGCAAATATATATACTCCCCGCACTAAAAATCCGACGATGTTTGAAATGCCATCAACGGGCTCAACTTGCTTTCAAATGAACGCGCCAAGCCAGCTGATAATCTCTCAACTTCCACATCATGCTTCGTTAACAATGCATACGGTCACAGGCCTAAGGCAACACATTACGCGAACAACGCTCCTGGCCATTTATTAATATTTATTATTAAATTTCACCTACATACTACATACCTTTTTAATACAGTAATTAGATCGTCGGATTGTTAGGCGGGAGTAATACTCATAATATGCAAGCAGAAAACTACATAAAATACTAGAATCAAGCCTCTACACTGCAAAATGTGGAAACACGATGACGTGTCCCAATGTGTTTACAATGCATTCTACAGATTTAAAATAAACTCTCAGATGTGCTTCAATTGTAATAGATTGTGAACACCTGCAGAACATGTTGTAGTTTCAGGATATATTGGTACATCTCATAAATAATTATCGATACTGAGAGAGTTAAGATCATTTTAAATGATTCCGAGCGCATATTTGACTTTTGAGCAGCCATATCGGATTTTGGTGCAATGTAATGATACCATCACATTACTAACACTTCTTCGTGCTTAAAACCATGAGTACCGCAACAATAGCCGCAATTCTTGTTTCTATAAGACATACTCATAATAAAAAGTGATTTCCGACATGGAAGCAGCCATATTGGGATTTTCCCAAAAAATGCCACTGCCAAATTTTTTGCACACCCTTCAAAATTATTTGCTTATGTCCTAATCACTAAAATTTCCGTTAGAAAAGATCTTACTCCATTTCCATCCTTCAGTCTGTGTGCGCAAGCTTCCACCGACTATTAGATGTCACTTTAAAAAATAGTCCCTAACTCTCATCATTTAAAAAACTAATTCCTTAAAGTATTGCACGTTTCACGTCATGAATGGAATCATGTTTTTTTGTCATTTTTAAACTAACTTTTGAATTACGTGCTAAAATTTTGATTTTTGTTTTGTGTAGTTGGATGTTTACATTTAATTTTTTAGGGTTTTAAATTTTAATCATTCTATTCTGCGAGTATATTTGGAATGACTTGGAGAGTGTGTTTTTTAATTAAGAATTATGTAAATGATGTTGAAAGGTTAACATTTGAGACCATTTTCAAAGAAATCGGTCAATATTAAAGATTTAACCTTTGGTGATGACCTTTTGACAACTTTTGTCTATATTACGGCTGTCCGGAAAGTGTGTAGTCTTGTCACAGAGTGCGAAAGAGAGTATCTAAATTGGTACTGGGTGCGCGAGAAGATTAACGTTATTAGTCCGTCAAGAAATGTGTGTAAATGAAACTAAATCTCAAATATCTCCGGAAAAGGAAGGGTTCTATGGAAGTTTTGGGCATCAGAGGTCCGTTTAACTATTTTTTGGTTTTAAATATGTACGGTAATTGGTCTGAACTAAGAACCTAGCAAGAAAATAGAACGTTTTGTCGGGTACATCGGTGCCGCAAACACGGAAAAATTAACATCAATCTCTACGGCGAATTCCCTTTTTCCCACAATGCCCTTTCTGGGAATTATTCCAGTCTTGAGATTTTCAAACGCTGACGCTAACTTTTTTTTTCATTTTAGAAACAGTGTATACGTAACTTACCGGAACCGCCGTAGTCTTATATCTTCCGTAACCATATGTTTTGTAACTGTAAGTAGTACAAACTAGTACCTTTTTTTAATCCTTGTGACAAGACGAACCTTTGGTTACCTTTTCACAGCAATCCAGGCATTTTTCATTTTTGCCCCCGCTGTATTAGTAAATTTTCCCCCTCCTGTATTCCGCCCACACGTTCATGAGGGGCATCCCCGCTAAAGTTGTTCATTGAAACCTTCATAGAAGACAAATACACTTAGAAATGAGCTTCTGCTGCTCTCCACGGTCACGGAATTACACCAGATGACCCAAGTTCTAGTATGCCTTGACCTTGACGTAAAGCCTCCGGTTTAGCGCCTCCTTTCCCTCACTCCCCCAAAGGCCGACACTACGACGAGCAAAGAGCAATTATTTTTTAGTTCATAATATATGAATATTTAAGCTGGAAAACTGAAAATGTTGTGGTTCTGGGGCAGAATGCTATGTGAGCCTCCCAGAAATTTAATTGCGAATAGGCATATTTTATGACAATACTAATTTCTTGAAATTATTCTCATAAATGACGAAACTGGAAATGCATAATTGCCAATACGAGGGCTCGGGTACAGTCCACACAAACTAAATAGATCTGCTCTGGCATCCTCCTGCAAGAGTGTTTAAAATACAAGTAAAAAAAGGACCAGATCTAACTTACTATTGAAAAATATTAAAAAATGAACTAATTGGGTCCTATTTTTTGTGTTAGAATTATTTTAAATATCTGCGAGTCTTTCTAACTGAGTAATTACAGTACTAAGTGATTTACGTAACCACCCCCCCCCCAATACGTGGAATCCTGGGTTCCTACCGGAAATCTTTTTTATCGTAATTCCGATCCACAATGCAACCCGAATTACGAGGAGTAGGCATCGCTCCATTCCTCTTGCGGTTTAATGCGCTCCTTTAAAACTACGCGCACATTTTGTGGCGCCAAATACAAAAGCAATCAAAGAGTAACTCGTTACTGGTAAAGTTAAGTACAGCAAACGGTTTTCGGCACAGTTATGACAGAAAAATGACCGTATGACACAAAACCCATAGAATTATGCCTATTTATTTTATCTAATCGTACATCGTTTGGTGCATTGTGGGATAGGAAATTTCGGTAAAAATGATTTCCGGTAGAACCCCAGGATCACGTATAGGAATAGTACGACTAGAAAGTACAGTTTCAGAGGAGATCGTTATATTTACGCTGCAGTAGCTCGAAAATCGTGGTCAACTTATGGATTCTACTTGCTGAATGGGATGCAGATATCTAGCGGTCCAAGGTAATGTATAATTTAAGCGAATGAGTCGCTTCGTTCATGAGAAATTTACGTTTTAATTAGGAGCATTGTACATATACCATTGTACACCTAGTAATTAATGGTGTGTGTATCCTTAAGTGTCTTAAATCACTGTGGTGCTTAAGTGTCTTAAATCAACTGTGGTTGCTAAAAGCCATATTAAAGCACATTTTTTAAGAGCTCCTCAATTTTCAAAATTTGATATTTTTGGCACAGTTCGTGGTGATTGTCTCGGAACTATACCTTAGAACGAGAATGCTAAAAAATTCGTATTTATCCATAAAATAGCTATTTTGTAAATAAGAATTTGGCTTCCCAGATTGGACTTAAACGGCAGAGCTGAAATGCTCGTTTAATGTCCGTCCATGATGAATAGTGCCACCCTCGAAAAATAACCTCTTTTTTTTTCTTCATTTCATTTTATTTAGGATTCCCAAGATAAAAACACAAAACAGAATAATACTTACACTTATTTCACCATTGTGTTCCCTTGATGAGCCTAACTATCAGAACTGAAGATATTGTCACTTTACACCTTGATAGCACGCAGATAATAAAGAAAAAGTCTTAGCACCAATATACATAATACCTATAAATATCCAAACCATGATACTTAGCAAAATTATACCAAATTTGTAAAATCCCCAACCCCGAGTGAGGTCACTTGTCACTAGATGGACTTTTCAGATTTGGAGATGACATTGAAGATGATGTTTGACTTCCTTTTTAAAGATATTTTTGACACTGGTTTGTGGAATTGCACAGATGTGGGGTGATTTCCATATGTTGATGGCACTCTATAAAAGATGTTCTGACCGCATGAATTACAAAAAAAAGGTTAAAACAGGGCAAAGCACCTGACCTTTGGATTAACTATGTTTTGGATGCCTCTAGTACCACCATCTTGAAGGTACACATGACTTAGGCCATTTGTGATACGGAACATGTGGATTTGCACATTTCTGGTTAACCCGAAATGTGGTGGGAGCCAATTGAATTCCTTGAACTCTTTTGCCCCAATATCTGATCTTGGGAGTCAGATTGAGAACATTTCTGATGATTTTGTTTTGAGTTACTTGAAGTTTTTGTTTTGTCTTTTTAGATAAGTCCGGATACCAAGTGCAACAACCATATTCCCATAATGGCAACTGAATTAAGAGCTTGACAAGCAGCTTTTTGCTGTACAGGTTCAAAACCTCCCCCTTTCTATAGATAAACTTAAGTCTAGAGTTAGCTTTTTTAATGACTTTACCAGCTGTTACTTCCCATCTAAGGACTGATGAACACTAAGACCCATGCTTTGATTTCTGATTTGGTAGTAATAGTGGATTCACCACACCTGATGCCAGCTCTGAGTGCCTCGCAAGTTTTCCGTTTTGAGCCAAACAGGATCGACTCTGTCTTCCCCAGATGAAGGGAGAGCTTGTTATGCGAACGAGCCAGTCATTAACAGCTTCAAGCTCCACACTGAGCTGCTCCTGAATGACATTAACTAACTATGCGAGACCATCAGAGCCGAGTCATCAGCAATAAAGAAGTAACTTACATTTAAACTGGGCAGAATCATGTCATTGACATAGATTAAAAACAAAGTGGTCCCAATATGAGCCCTGAGGGACTGCCGACATCGTTTATATCGTTGGGCTGAATAGAATAGCCACCATGTCAACACACCCTGTGTTTTCTGCCCGAAAGATATGAGTCGAACCATTTGATGGATCTCTCAGCCAGGCCGATTGCTTTCAACTTGCCAAGAAGGATCTTATGATCCACCGTGGCACGCCTTTTGCAAATCCAGGACCACCATACCAATAAATTGGCCTTTATCCCCTTCCTTCCGTAGGTGGTCTGACAGTGAATAAAGCAAGTTTTCAGTTGAAAAGGAGCGTCCGAAAACCTGACTGAAATTCATAAAGGAGCGACTCATTCTAAGGTATGTTCTCCAACTGGTCATAGACAACTCTCTCAAAGATTTTTGAAATCACACTCAAGATGGAAACTGGCGGTAATTACTAGCCTCTGTTTTGCTAACTATTTGCCTTAACCAATAAAACACTAATGGATGAGCATAACACGTACATTGCGGTATTTCCCGGCTATTCACATTGGCAGGCCCTTTCCAGCAGCCGTTGAATTAATTTTTTTGTTTTTTTTTTTTATTTTTTTTTTTTCTTTGGATCCCGATAATATTATTCTAATTACCAATTCCTTCGTTTGTGAGACACAGACATTTTCGAGCTTTAACCATTCACAGGTATGGTTTTCTAGCCAGTTACCAATGCAACCGTGTAAAATCTCCAACTTTTTGAAAATTGGGGGCGGCTCTTCAAAAAATGTGCTAATATTGCTTTAATTATCAACTGTGGTGCTTTGGCATTCACTCCTCTCTCAAGTTTGAGGTAAACAGAAATCAATAGATGGATTTTTATAGATGTTTGGACTATTCATATCATTGAATGTTACTGTAGAGCTTTAGCAGATTTATTGATAGAATAAAGAACAAGAAATCTGAACAGATGGTTTAAGCTGCTCAAATTTACTTATGAAATTAAATAAGATGCTCTCACAGAAAAAAAAAACAAGGATTGACAATACAGATATTTGGCCATTCATCACTAAGTTTTATGTGAATGCGTTAGCCGATTTTGAATGAATAAATAATAGTATGTGAACATTTGTGCTTCAGAATGAGCAAGTATGGACTTTGAAATTAAAATGAGAATATGGTGAAAGACTTTCTCCTCCGTCTTTCTTTCCTATTGAATTGAGATGGGTGGAATATTTGGTCAGCTTTGGTTTAATTTGTTATACTGACTTTTGATTGAATTCAGATGGTTGGTCAACAACTAACTACACGTAAAGGGCTTATCAAGTTGTTAACTATCAACGCACATAATTTCGTGGAACTCAGCGTACTTTAAAGGCAATACCCAAAACAGCCAACGCATGCACCAAGACAATTAGAAGAAACTACCTAAAGTGTCCAGCGTTGGAAACCAGTGGGAACCGGAACAAGGGATTACTATCTGGTAGTCGCCGTCCAAGTTGGGTCAACATCACAGCCCGTCATGGACAAGCTCTTAGGTGATCACGTGCTAAGTGCTTGTCGGCGGAACCCTCTGAACGTGACGAAAAATCAACCTTCACCAGGAAAAACCAAACTTGAAATAATCTCGTACCAGATGCAAGTTAGCACTCTCGGCGTCCTGTGATCAACCAGGGAGCTTTTGAGATTGCTAATGATGAAGTGTGAACCTCTCCATGTAGTGTGAAAAGGGACCTAGGCAATAAAATCAATATGTTGGTAATGATGATACTCCTAAGTCACTCTCAATTATATGGGGTTATGCTGTATTCCATAGATGATTGATGTTTTGATGATGATTTTTCTTCTTTCATCCAGGTCTTATATACCAAGGAGGAGACTTAGGTGCCAAATGATGATTACTTGGTTTGTGGATGCCCACCCTAGGTCCAATTGCACAAAAAGCCAGGGGAGCGAGAGGACAATCACTTGCTAGTGCCTCATAAGGTCGAGAGATTTTTATCTCAGAGTTTCTGGTTGCGAGATGAAGCAACATACCGAGTGGATAGCCGCGTGAGCACTCCGATTATGCAACCACTACGCAGGATATAACAGAACAAGCCCAGAAATTTTACCTATGACGTTCCAGATCTCAGTAGAAAGTGATTATTTCGGTTCGCATGCTAGAGAACGAACATCCTAATTGGACCATATTTTGAGTTTTCCAGCTACAATAACTTGCCATTCTGTGTTTATGTAAAAAATGAACCCTAATTAAAACGTCAATTCTCACCAAGGGGAAACGACTCGTCACTTAAAGCAACGCTTTACCGTGGACATCAAGACTTAATCCCATTCAGCCAAAACAATCTATTGGTTGACGAGACGACAGATGTCTCGAGCTACTTTTAGCTTGAACACAAAGCGATGAGTGAGTTGGATCACCTTTGAAACTATGGCTTTCGGTGGAAATAATTCTACAGGGTGGGTGGGGGTTAAAATAGTACTGTAAAATTACTCAGTAGAAGGTCTCACAGACTTTTTGATCTTGATATCCTGTTGAGTTGCCATCTTTAAAATAATTTCCAAAGAAAAATATGGACTGAAAGTTCAGTTTTTTTACTTTTTTTTTTCATTTAACTTGGACCCGCCACTTTACCGTATATTTCTAAAACATCCTTTTTGGGCCATAGGGTCGCAGAAAGATCTATTTAGCATGTTTTAGTTGGAGTGGAATCTTGAACTGATCACCACCCAACCCACCTGTCACTTCGTTGTAAGCGCTGTGGGACCCCCATTCGATGTGACGCGCATTTAATCAAACTCCCGATGCGTGTTCGCTTTGTACTTTCAAACTATACACGAATCCGACTGGGAAGCCTCAAAAGGACACCCTCTACATTGCCGCCATTACTGGGGGCATCCCGCCACAACACACAGTACACACACGCCGCATATTGGTTAACGAACGAAATAATAAGCCCATCATCCTGATAATAAATTTACAACCTACCTTTTTTGCATTTGTTAACAAATTTCCCCGTTTATTCCATGGATTTATGTAAGTAATAGTCAGGGGGACTGGCCTAAACTGAATTCCAGGGCAAATGTCTTTACTGTTGTTGTAAAAAATTGAGGTTACCTCGCCCAATTTGCGTGACTGAGAAATGAACGCTAATAGTTAGAATACGTGTTAAAATTGGTACTAAAACAGCCGCGTGAGAAAAATAATTTTTTTCGTAAAATTCAAACATCAGCCAGACAAAATAAAAGTAACAATATAATGTTGATATATTCCTTGTAACGTGAAAACTTGAATAGTTTCCCAAGACCGCCGATCGTCTTTGCTGACAAACTGACTCTCCGATGCGGGTGTTGGTGTGTTTAGAAGGACCTTCCGTGCCCATTTGATCGACTTCGGAGCATCTGAACAAATTAGTCTCCTCGTTTGTGCATGAAGTTGCTACGCCTGGACTTCAGACACGTGAAAATGACCGGCGGATTTACAAATGTGGTATTTAGACTGCAATGGATACGATGATTGTTCATTTTGTGTCATTATCGCGTGAAATTCGCACGCAGTTCGTTTCCATTTTTGTACCTTTTATCGCTATTTTTGGTGCACCAAGAAATTTACATTTTTTCCTGGAGCCGCCCCTGATGATATACAATGGGTAACATGCATAGTGTTGGTTTTTGCCGGCAGAACTGATCAAATTATCGCTTCTTTGTGTAACACGTACAACGTAAACGCGGTGTATAACGGAAAATTCAAAAGATGCCCCCCAGTCATGGCGGATGGTGAGTGCGCCGCCCACGGCCGTCGGGGCGATAATAGTCGCCGTCCCGGATTCGTGTATACATTATTAAACACTTACAGTGTGCTCAGAGGTTATTTGTTTGTTTTTGCTATTTCCTCTAAAATTCTCAAACAATCTCCCTCAAATACTATACGTGGTTTATTAGATTTATTGGAGAGGTTGTAATTTTTCTAATTGATTTATTTCTCATTTCAACATCGATGATCTACCGACTTCGCATAATCTTTACTACAGTTGAATTGTAAAGACGATACTGAACGCCAGTTGCCTGGTGTACAAGGCAAACTCTCTTGTAGCAGAAACGACATGTCACAATCCGTCGACACTGGATCCTTGAATCAGGCAAGTGGTTGGGAAAAGCTTGACTCCGCTGTAAGTATTCGAATACTAACGTTTGCTTTAGGTATATGACGCAAGTATCCTCTGATTGTGCCATGCTCTGGACCCTTGTCCTTTAAATAGGGCAACGTCAGGGCCGTCGCTAGACATTTTGTCAGAGGGGGTGTAAAGTGAAGAAAAGAAAGTTAATTGCTGCAGTAACATTGCTTGGAAGCGGAGTGAGTGAATAAAACAATATAACTAACGGCGCACGGTGTTCGGGCCTACTTAAGGGCCGTTAAAATTGGTCCTAAGTAGTCCTTACAGACCATTTTTTCTTGATTGTTTGAACTAGCACACCGCAATTGCCTGACACCAACCGGTCGCAACCGGAACCCTGAATGGGTTTTTTTTTTTGGTAACGGTGCCCGCGTTAGGGTCCCCTGGCGGGGTGCAGGGGCAGAGCCACTCGGGTCGCAGGCGGAGCCCGGAAGCTCTCGATTTAAGCTATTCAGAACCGGGTTTCAGACCTTCAAAATGACCACTGTTTAGGGTAAATAGTAACCAATTCAGTCCAGACCCGATTAAAGACTGGTTTCTAACGTGCTCACTGAGACGGCCATAATCCTTGTATAACTTGTAAACTGCCAAAGAGAATTGCTTAGCGAGCGCCAATTTCTTAATTATGTGTGCAGGGCAGAGCCTTATGGGGTCCAGGGGGGCGTAAGCCCCCGTAAGCTCTTTGATTTCAGCTATTCAGACCTTCAAGCTTACCCCCGACTTTTTTGAGGGGTAAATGGTAACCCTTCAAAGAAAATACTGTTTCTAACTTTGTGTTCTCACTGATGCGGGCAGTAAAAGCTTGTACCGCTGAAGGGGAACTATACACATTATAGCTAGCACACCATGCCTTTACTGTATCGGTGCTTAGCAGAGTCCCTGCCCGAGTCCAGTGGGCGGAGCCCCCGAAGCTCCTTGGCTTTGGCTATAAAAAAGTCTGGAGTTCAATCCTCATGCGTTTCTGATGTCGGTTCTCATTTGGTTTCATTCGTACTTCAACCCTTTCTCTCTTTCTTTTCTCTGCTCTCTTTCCTTCCTTTCCTTCTTTTCTTCTTTCATCTTCTCTTATCTCTCATCTCTCTTTCCCTTTCTTTCTTCTTTTTTGGGGATCGCTGGGGGGTGTTCCACCCCCCCCCACGCGACGGGCCTGGTGCAACGTTACTTTGCAAGATGGAAATCACTCCCAAAATGTTAACATTGTGCAATATGGTCTTCTGAGAAGTATCGCATATAGTAGGATAGACTTGGAAAGAGGCGGCAATTGGTACTAAAGCATTCATGGTCATATATCCGGAGGATGTCCAATTTAACCAAACACGGTATCCATGGTATAGGTAATAGGTTAACGGATAACAAATCTTTTGTACAGTGGTCAAATTTTTAAAATTTTTAAATTCAAAAAGGATAGCCTCACTATATTCATCTTAATATTTTAAAGGTATAGTTTTCCCAGAAAAAACAAAATCCCACATAGACAAAGGGTTTTGTTTAAGAAGTTTTCAGCATATTATTCTCAAGTTACTTCTAAGTATATAGCAAACTATTCTTTTTCAGAATCCCTGAGTCAAGAAAGATAATATGCGTTACTTGGGATACGTGGGGCATTATGAAACAAAGGTTAGCCCGTAAACAAAGGATTTTATCATCATTGACCTATTATGACTTACATAATTATCTTTATTGTCATTGTACAGCACGTTCCATTGACTTTTAATCTTTGGACTTCATGACGAATTTGTGGTAATGATGCAGGGAAAAACAACAGAGACACTTAGCGACCAATTTTGAAAATCCCAATCCCCTTATGTATCTTGACCCTGTTCTATAACTTTCAGCAATAAATTGCATTAGCTGACCGCAACTTCACTCCCATACGGTGGTCTAATGTAAGGAGGGGGGCTTTCAAAAAGATGGCAAGAAAACGGGTCGTGTTGGGCTATAATAAACTAAATCTCTAAAATATTGCGCTTGAGTAACCATGATGTCAATCAGTCTTTCTGAAGATAGTAGCTCAGGAGGATATTGGTATATTATTACTTACAGGTGAAAAGTAGGGACACTATGAGATAGCTAAAATGCTCAATGCCCTTGGCACAGTTCAGTAGCTTTCAATTTGTATTAGAAAAAACACCCCCCTGGTTTTGGGGTAGATATCGTCGCCGCATCACATTACTGTCGTATTTCCCATTTTTAGTTTTTGCGAAATTCCGCGTACTTACTTTGTTCATCGGGTTCTTGCCATCCACAAAGTTTCAAAATGTGAGGATGCCTTATAGATTAGTTTATAATACAGATTTTTGTCAATTTTGCTAAAAATCATCGATCCGTCTTTCACAGACTGTCGGATTGTAAATCACCATTCATTTACACGTGTTTGATATAGGCGTTGTATTTGGCCGATCCCCAAAATAAAAGATTTCCACACACAGATCCTATTGGGACGTATTTCCATCGTATTTCGTAAAAAGCTTCACATAGGGCTCCTATTTTACGTACATGAAAACAAACGGCGTAATATGCGTCGTAGTTTGCAATATAAAGGATTTGTGATTTCACATACCGGCTTATAAACAAATTTGTAGCCTAAGTAAGATAATATAACTTGCAGTATTAAGTTGATTTATGGTTTATATTGGACTTTAAAATGTTTTCTCAAAAAGCAAGGTAGATGTTATTTTATGCTTTGTTCTACCGTTATAAGGACATGAAAAGTCGCGGTGAATTTTAAATTGCGATTTTCTCGGAATACGTGTTTGTAAAATACGACAGTATGTGATGGGGCGACGATATAGTAGATTCCCAGATCACACAGGGTCAGTTCATGTAAAGTATGGACAAAGATATAACTCACTGAACTGTGTCATTGGTGGATGAGTGTATTGTAACTCATAGTGAGAGTCCTTCCCGCTCGAATGGCGCAGCCTATCTCCGTGTCCATAACCCTAGGCCACGCGTCAGCCCATAGAGAAAAGCTATGGGGAGTTAAGTCTTCCGGTAGCTCGGCGTGTTACTTCCTGAATGCCGAGCGGCTGACAAGAAGGCAGTAGGTACATTTTAAAGTCTTTGACATGGACACGGGCGGTGGTGAAAATAATCATAGTCC
>JAMKCH010043402.1:0-13063 GCA_023653785.1 Ophioderma brevispina
ATTTAGAATCACAAACCTCTAATGATGCCCACAATTTTGATTTCTTCTTAGGAAATATTAATCATCCTACAATCAATACTGGCAAAACCACTTACTTTTGTTTTGGACATATTATATCCTTAAAGAAAATTTGACCTATTTTTCCAGAATTCAAAATAATCTCACCTGTCACAAACGAAACGGAATGTAGGGCAGGATAGCTATAGTAATTTAATAATTTACAATTATTCGCTGCGAGCTGTTTTTAGAATAATGACATTAGGTTATAAACAGACACAAATTTGCTTCCCATGATAAGCTGGGTGCAATACATTTGAGGGTAATTTTAGCCTTCAAAATTTTTCCTGAACAAATTGAACTTCCATTTTCTTAAGAAAAATGTCTTGAGGGGAAAAATTCCTGCAAAATATGTCATTTTATGAAGATGTAATTTTGTCTTGTGCATGAGTCCACAATCACATTATGATAATTCTTTATCATGCTTTACAACTAGCATGACTATTGTCACTGGTTGGTGTACTTGAATGTACATTTAAAAAACAAATTGCATGTCTTGATTTTAGGGCTCCCCACAAGCAACAAACTTTTTTTGTTTATATATTTTAAACAAATTTAAACCTCAAATCATGTTGAAAAGGTAAATATTCTTATTCATAACAGCTTACAATCCCAGGGTGAACATTAGAAAAGTTGTAATTAGTAAATTCCCTTCGATTGCAATTCAGTTAACGGTGTGCTACCACATTGCCGTTTATCAGATACAAATAAAGGACATGCATACAAATGCACACAAACACACGTGAGCGCAGTAATTTGCCTCCGACATGATGGCAAATGCTTAATTCAGCCTCCCTATGTACAAAACGGAATTGTCAAATACCAAAAATGCCCAATGGCATCCCTAGCACCTTGTACGGTTTTCAATTTTCCAAATTCCACCATAATTAAATCTGGGCTCTGGTGCTACTCGAGTATAAAACACACTTTTTATCTCACCTCTAAGGAGAGATAAAAGCTCTTGGCGTTCATTGGGGCGTGCGATGGAGTATGAAAAGAGACCGACGTCAGAACGCGATGAGTGAAAGGCATGCAAAGCAATGTTCTGCTAACACTCTGCTCACAACTCAATCTGCGTAAGACTTAAAACTGAAGCAATTAAGGGTACATATAAATGTATTCACATCTTTTGTGGTTAAGCCCCTACTCTCACAGCTTCTCTCATAAAGAATTCTTATGACAAAGAATGACAGTCAATAAAGAAATTACTAACCATCCAGGATTTGAGCATGGGACCTTCCGATCATTAGATGCCCTACCATCTGAAGCTATCTGAGCTAAAGAGTCAGATGGGGAAGATCACTGATATCATTAACAAAATAATCTAAATTGTTTTTCAATTGAAAAAAAAATGTGAACAAAATAATGTAATTCTGTGAATTTTAGGGGAAAACAGGGTAAAAAGTGAGTGACTATACAAAATTACTTCAAAATAGTTTTAACAAGAATAGTCTTTTAAAAAGACAACCATCGCTTAGCGATGATGTTAGTACTTAATATGTTAGTGTAAATACTTAAGATCATAGGAAACCCTCTCATATTAGATTATATAACCACAGTATATATTTCAGGCATCAACCATACTCATGCATCAACCTTTAATTTGAAATACCACCGGTTTGAAAACGCCAGCCATATCCATTTTATAGGGGAGTTCAGCAATGTGGAACACTGTGGGTAGTTTATCTATCAAATAGATTCTAAATATTTTGACCACAGTCCATTGCACCAAGATTACAAAATTCAAACTTAGGGAAACAGGTTTTAAAACAACGCTTGTCACTAAGCTTCACTATGAGGCAATGAAGTATCAATAGGCACAGTTCAATGGCTTTCATTCACAAGTGTATTTAGAAAACACACCCCCTGAGTTTTGTGTATATTAAATGATACCTAGAATACACAAGATCAGTTCAGTTCATGTCAATGCATGTACAAGTACATCCCACTGAACTGTGCCCTTGGTTGATGAGCATATTGTAACTCATAGTGTGTGTTATCTGAACTGAGAAGTCATCCACTGTGATGGGTGGGCTGTCATCCAATCAAAAGTTTTGTTTCTAGCTGCTTAGGAAATGTAAATGAATTTCCTAGTAGGCATATACCATAATAAAATAATTGGAACCAGAGAACTTTGCACTGCTACATGAGACAACCGCCCAACTCTGAGCATGACTGTGATTTCTGCCAGTCATTTGCTTGCTGCACATATGCTCTGATGTTCTAAGGTAACTTGCAATGTTGTGGCTTTTATCTACTCCAATTTTATACCATCTTCGATGGAAAAACAGGCTCCATCTTTGGGTGCTAGCCAAACAAAATGTGGTATTTCGGTGAGAGGCAGTCAAGAAAAAGAGTTTGATGTGGGTGCATGTCTCTATTACCCATTTTCAGCAATACTGTCAACATCTCAGCCTACCCCCTCTCGTTTGAATCAAAATTTCTGAAACTACAGGGACACAGCAACAACATACCCTACTAAGGATACATTTCTCTCAATTTGTTTGAAATTGATGAAAGTACAATAACATTTTAACTGTCAAACAAATTCTAAAATATACACTGAATAGATATTTTACACTTACCCTCTGATTTTTAGTATGTTTTCTAAAACCAAACAAATGTGTTCTCTAGAATTAGAATAGGTTAAGAATTCATACATTAGGGTCACAAAGGGGTACGTCACAGGTCACAACAGGCCAATATCTGCAAAGGAAGAACATGTCATTTATCAGGATGCATTTCAAGAAAAACCTTGAATTTCGTGACAAAAGCAACAAATTTAATGCCGAGCCAAAGATTAAACTCCCCTTTATGCATTTTTTTTTTTCAAATTTCAGTTTAGTCCATAAGTAGTCTGTTCTATGATCATCTAGAAATATAGGCATTCTTTAACAAAATGTCCTTGCATTCTTTTAATTGGACCGAATGAATACTCCGTTAAAATCTCCAGCCCACACCCAGATTATCAGATTATAGTGGCTTCTTGGAATTCAAGCTTAAAGGTCCCAGGAACTGCCAATCGGTTGGTTGTGGTTTGGTCAAGTCTACAAGGAGGGGCTGGAATCATTCAATATTTGGGTTTGGTGATCACTTCAATTGGGTGCTTTGAATTTTTGAGAGAGTAATCGAAAAACTTCCAGGTGACTGGTGGGAAATCTATTCCATACACTGACTGAAAATCAATAGTTTCACTAATTATGTCATGTTAGTGGATTCTTTTTTCTGGCCCTTTTTATTGGATTGGAATGTCCCCTAAAAGATTTTGGTCGGTTTAATCATCTCATTTCCTGGTACCTTTAACCTTAATTTGGTGGTTGGATAAAAAAAGGAACAATTTGATGTTTTTACAGATAGATGATGATTTCAATCTAGTCCCCGTGAACAAAATGTTATGGGAAATTAATTGGCGAGGGTTGTGCCTTGATGTTAGCTGTTTGCATACTGTCTCTCCTAATAGTCTGCAGGATATGCACGCCTGAGAATAGGGAATTGCACTATAGAGTGCATGGGTGATGTGAGTAAGCAAATTAAGGGATTCTTGATAATATTTTGAAGTTGGGCTTTTTTCCCTCTTGATATAAATGTGTGCTTAGTCTATTCTGATTGTCAGTGGCATAACCAGCAGGGGGGGGGGGCAGCGCGGGCGCAAGCTCAGAATCCGTCCCCCCGCCGCCCCCCCAATGAACTGACCATTTTTTAACGTGTCTATGGAGAAGGACCCAAAATTTGCCCCTCATAAAATTCCTCGGCACCCCTTTCGCCCCCCCCCCATTTGCAAAGGTTCGGTTACGCCACTGCTGATTGTAGTCAAAGAAAGGGCACAGATGGTTATATCAATGTGGCAGTGGGACATTTGAGGCCAAACCAATCCCATCTAAACCATCCGTAACCTACCTATAGGGCCATTACAGAGGCCAGGATTAGGGATGTGACACACCAATTTTACAAAATTTTGTAGGCACATGTTGACTTGTCTCAAATTGGTATTAATGTAATTTAGATTTTAGGTTGAATATTTAATGAATAAAATACCGGGGATTCCACTTGTATTCAAAGGTGGTATGATGCGTGAAACAGAAAACGCGTGAAAAGGGTCTTTTTTCCACAGTCGATTACCCTACATCGTTTAGGGTTCAAATGAACGCAAAATTAGGGAAAAAAGGGTATGTTTTTTCTTAACCCTGATTTTCATGTTATTCTCATTAAGCAGGGATCAAAATCATCCAAAATGTGTAATCGAACTTGGGAGTAAAGCAAGCAAGATAATAACGGGGTATATTACGATACAATGTCATTGCGTATATACTTGTGAGGGTATCAATAACAATAAAATACTTGTTTTTAGGGTCTGTTTTAGCTGTTTTTTAGTCGGATAAAATACGTTTTTAGGGTGCATTTTGAAAGTCCATGTTCCCATCATATCCACCTTTGAATACAAGTTGCCCCCCGGGATAAATATTTTGTTGCTGATTGTTGAGAATATTACTTCCGATTGCTAATATGCATTACAACTTATATGTTAAACATAACTGATCCATTTGTATGATACCCCCCCCCCCCACCCAGCCCTCATATTTTTGCTCCGTCAAAAAAAAAAACAGTGCTGCAGAACTGTCCATTTTGCCAAAACAATTCAGAAGCTTTCTGGCTCGCTATACCTATTTACCCTACAAGTGCAGTGAGCCTGAAATTGTTGAAATTGTGTCGTCAAAATTGCAGTTTTTGTCAGCAACATCACCCCGTTTAAAACGGTCTGGGAACGCCCCTGACCGTACCTATAATCAGAACTCAGCAAATTACATTATACCCTTCACACCTGCCTGTGTCGGGGGTATAATTTTGTGGAGAGCTAATGAGAGACTACTGGATTCTCATAGGTGGAGTTGGCAAGTGTCTTTGTATTTGCGCCTCTATTCCATTTCGTGTTAAATCTTTTAGCAGTTTACAATATCTACTGGATTCTCATGGCTTTGTGGGGGGGGGGGGTCTTTGTGATATGGACTCTCTGACCGTTCGACATCACATAATAAAACACACTATCTGCAATGGGTAAAATTTAATTATGGTCCATAAACAAACTACACCAAAACCACTGAAACTAACATTAAATCATTAATTATGCAAAAACCAAAACAACCAGTGAATCCAAAGCCTTAGCCAATTCCAAAAACCAACCTAATCGAGGTGGGGAGAGCGGACAAATATTTTTTATGGTTGGGATTTTTTTTAACAACCATCATATATATTGACACTACATCATTTAGAGTATCCAGAATACAAAGATAAAATGAAGAACAGGTATTTAAATAAATTTTACAAAAAAAAAAATAAATTACTGAAATGAAAGTTGTATTAAACAGGATTGTGGATAATCCAAGCACAAAATAGTGCAATTCATAGTTTTCTTGCCACTTTCCCTATCTTTTTCTAGGTTGTTTTGTCCGGGTGTCCCGGTAATGGTTGTTTTAAAGGTAAAGGTTTTAAGAAAAACCAACATCTAATACTAGTTTAGGGTGATTGCACATAGACAAAATACTTGTTTGGAACTTTTTAACAATTTGCTTTAGGAGGATGATAATACAAGTGCTCCTATACCCAAGGAAAATACAACCACATCTTAGAATCTCGAGTTTCCATTCTTGCGTATGTAATTACTGCACTTATGTAAGTCTTCCGACAAATTGGCAATTACAGAACCTTCCACGTTGACACCTATTCCATGTTATTGATGATGAAGGCTAATTAAAGCGAGTTTACGCTTCACTGATGCATGTCGAATGGAATGAAAACGATTACATATCATATTATAATTAATATTTATCAAGTGGAAGGCATTATCTTACCACATAAATTTGACGTTACCAGTTGAATGTGGCCTCTACACGAACATCACATTAATCGCCCACAATGTAATATATAAATGCTCCATGAAATGTCATGACTTTGCTTGTGCCAGCTGAGATGGGTTATTTGTTAGAAAACCATTCAGTTGATTCCATTCTCATGGAATTTTGCACAGTGCAAGTCGAAACAACATATTCAAATTTTCAATGGGGGCCACAGAGAGCGTGTCCACTGGTAGGGTATTCGCCTTTTGGTGCAGAGGTCCCGGTTCGAGCCCTGGGCGGTGCCACTTGCTGGGATTTAATTGGTGCTAAATTCTGATTGATTTAATGTAAGAACTATTGATTAAACTGGAATCCTGCTCTCCCCTGGTTCATTTGGACTTGGCAAACGAACCATGAGAAATAACCCAGTCCTTTGGAGGGATGTTAAGCCGTTAGTCCCACTAACATGGAGTATCATGCCTGTATATGTAATCGCAGCCAACTTCGATAAGAGTAGGGTGAAAACCCGGCTGTCCCAATTCATTCGGAGCTTGGGAATCATTGGAAAGCGTGTCTGAACACTGAGAGATCTTCCAGGCTACATAGACGAAATAAACATGAATAAAAATAATGGGAATTCAAAATAAACATAATAGCATTGAAAGCCCAAAATGTTTTCTAACAATTTTTGATTTCATATTCATTTCTGTGAATTAACACACAGTGATACGTGACAATCTTAAAGAGACACTGGCACATTGGAAAATATTGTGCCCTCAAGATTTTTCAAATCTATATATTGGCCTGTTTGTAAGCGTTTTATATACATTAGCCCTTACCTGTAATAATAAAGACCCTAATCACGCGTCCTTATGGGTAAACATAACGATATAATTAATGTCGCTGGCGACATTACTTTAGCAGACGACGGAAATGGTGTTTAACCCAAGAAAATGCACGTCGTATGCATATTTTCCCATGGCATGCACCCAGTTTGACCGATCTGTGACCATTGTGGGTTTTAAATCACTGAGTACGAGTCTAATAATATTCATGTAATTACACATTGTGATTAGAGTTATGGAGAACCTTAAAGTTAGCCAACAATTAACCTGGGGATGTCCTTTCACCTGTTATTAACATCCCTATCTGTTTTTGAGTATGTTATTTTATTGTAAAATTGTATCTCATTCTTCCAATGGTTCTAGAATATCATTTGAGAGCAATTGAAGAAGTTTTCATATGTTGTGAAAAATTGCAGTGCTGCTTATAAGTTCAGATGAGATCAATTTTAGAAGGACTTTGCAATTTTGTATTTATGTCCATAAACTGGCCCTTACGGGGCAGCGAGATAAGAAAATTTTGCTCATAACACCAAAACATTATTTCAGGAATCAACTGAACAATTTAATAACTTTTCTGAGGACATTAGTTTAACAAGCTATGGATCATGAAATGCACTTAACATTTACATTTGTTTAATCTCTAAACATGTGGAACTAACCTTTAACGTCCGCTCCAAAGGTAGTAGTAGTAGGGTAGTAAAACTTATTATTCAGGTAACTCAAATCAGTCCATACAACTGGTCCTCCATGAGACCCTGAATATACATATATAATTACCAGTGAAAGCTAATAAACATTTATACATTTTTGTACAACATGAATTGAATGTGATAAGTTGGAAACGTTAATTAGAGCAGTGTAAATAAGATTTCAATCAAGTTTCCTTAAATATAATACACATTCAAGAAAAGATGCAGAAATTATCTTGGAACTGCAATAAATAAAACAGCAAAGCATAAAAACAATATTCCAACACAAATTAGATTAAAAGTGTTAACATTCATATCTGAAAAATTTCGCGGACATGGGGTGAAAGATTATTCCCATTGAAATCACCTCTGTCATTGGCATGTCGTCTTGCCAGGTAATGTACTCGCAAGTAGTACTGACCGAGAGTGTTTACAGGATTGGCTACGATATTTTGGTTTTGATATTAGAAGTAAAAGTAATGGTGATCTAAGTAAGAAGGAGCATCATTTGAAGACATTTACAGACAGGAGAATGAATATTTTGCTCCATCTTCACTTAATTTATCCCAGCCAAGCTTGCTCATCATATCACAAATAGGTGTACGAATGTCCGCAGAAAGTAGCACATGGGCAAAGGATGAGATTTCTTTCATGGTAGTGTTTGCGGGCTTCAAAAAAGTGGCATTTTTTGTAAAAGTGGACCTAACCGCCTAAAATGGTCCTCCTTTGGACCTACTGAACATCGCATCACCAAAAAGTAAGTATTTTCTCGTCAAATTTCTTCCAAAATTTTGACCTTTTTTATCCCAAAAAAAATCAGCCGAAAAGTGGCATTTTGTGAAATTTTGGGTGTGATCCCCCTCCTCTCACTTATGGGCCTGCAGTGTGCATGGTCACCTAATCAAACACAAACGTCAATCATTTCCATGACCATTCCTTTCCATCAAGACTGAAAATTTACTCTATTCCCATACAATAGTCTCAAAACTGCTGGTTGCCCTGTACTGACGTTGTGCTTATTTTTACCATGAACATAGAATGAACTACAACCCTCCCACTCTGCAACTAGGTGACGGTCATTTTGTCGGAATTTTTATATCCCCAATTAATAGGTTGTAGGCATGCGAGTGTAATTCTGGATAAATGCCATTGCACTTCAGTTACTACCATATAACCAGTCATACCTCGGTATCAAATCACCGGCATATAACGTAAAAATAACAGATTATGATGCAGGAATATTAGAACGTCGCCTGAGGCCAAGCAGATTCGACTATTAGTTCCCATCACCCGCCCCAGCCTGAATTTTTTTCAAGATTTTGGAAAATAATTGTTTGGCTTTTTTAATCATGATCATATTGAATCATTGAATATTTTTTAAAGGGGGATGGCCCGATTTTATGTATATAAAGTTTTTCATCTTGTTATGGTTTTGGGGTGAGGCCAATCTATCGTAAAGTTTCGCGCCGATATTCAACCCGTTTGATGTGAGAGCCTAAACTTGGTTTTTGTATCTCCATAGAGACTCTGTAAAATTAATATTGTCGACCATAATAGGGCACATTTTCGCTCATAAATCCAAACCAAACATCATTGGCCCTAAGATTTTCACAGGGCAAATGAAAAAATAGTACTTTCTTTCTGATACAACATTTTTGACCACTTCCGGTAACATCTGGGTCCCTGGGGACTAGCTATTCGCGATTGGCCATGACCTTTAAAACTCTGGAAAGCAATGATATCCATGGATTTCTTACCAGTCTTTTGATGAAGTATCATATAAAATGTCTCAATTCTCAAAGAAATATGTGTTTTTAATACACATAATGCTTGTTCATATATTAATCATGTGTGAATAGCTAAGCTCAAATCGAAGTCCTTCATTAAGAAAATCACAATTTTGTTATAAATTATAATTCTGACACAAAAAATTATTTTTCGAATCTCTTAGTCAAGCTTAAGGCAACCGTCATGCCAACCTGGGGTGGGTGCATGCATGGTAAAATCATAGAGGAGCAAAACATTCAACGCTTGACTCATAAGGCAAAAACCCGGAGGGGGTAGTACTCGACCCAAAATGGGTACAGGTGTGCGTCCACCGGTTAAAAAAAAATAATCGACCCATGTTTATATGTGACCAAATTGTAACAAAATAGGACCCCATTTTTATCGTTTGGTTCCAGGAAATTTCGAACCCATTTATATAGTTTGGCTTTGAATTTTGCACCATTTTCATAGTAATCTTAGCAAAATCCTTCCACATTTATGGTAACTTGGTCAAAAATCAAAAAATCAACCATTTTCCTGTGATTTTACCGAAAATCATAAAAATCACCCATTTTCAGAGTAAATTGCAACCCAAAAATTGCAAAATGGACCCCAAGTTTTATTCCTGAATTTAAAACTTTAGGAAGCAATGCAGCCACCCCTCTGCCACCACCCGCTTGGCTCTGCCCGTGTCCACTCACCCTGGCCTGACCGTTCTTTTGTGATAGTTCCTGTTTAAATTATTCATGGTTGCTTGTTTTTTTTTCTCTTCAAATAGAATAATCAAAGTAGTGCAATCTGATTATCTAGACTCTAAGAAAAAGCAGAGATAAGGGGGTAAGTTGAGCCACTTTTTAAATGTTGTTTCATTCCGCGCAAAAAATATCGTAAGGGGCAAATGCATGTTTCAAATGAAACATGTGTATGTTTTACTTGATTAAGGTATTACAATTTTCACCCATATTTTGCATTATTTGCACGTGATGCAATACCACCAGTGCAATTAGCGCTTACCGCCCAAACTGCACATACGCAAAAATATTGGGCATTGGTTCATGCAACTCTCAAGCAAATACTCTGTTTTTATTAGTTTTTGAAGCCCTTTTAAACTAGTTTTGTCAAGTCATCTTTTTTTCATGCATACTAATATAATATTGGATGATTTTTTTCCGGCGGATAACAGCAAATATCGCCCTCACCAAGAAAATATCAGGCCGCTTCGACTCCGCCCGATAATTTGATCGGGCTCGGCATATTTTCTGTTATCAACCTCAGCCATCCAATATTAATATAATTATCCTTCAGTGAGATGTCAAAAATATTTTGTAATGGCTCAACTTTACCCAAGGTGGGGTAAGTTGACCAGTCTGGTGTAAGTTGAGCCATCATATAACATGCACAATATATGTGGTTAGCCTTGAAATCCATGTTGCCTTTTCTAATTTTTTTGTTTCAAGGTATTTTGGCGCCAAAAATGTTTGATATATGAAAGTTTATCTAAAATCTTGAAATAAAACAAAAATTTGATGGATTCTACTTGTAAATATTTTTTTGGGAGAAAATTGTGTCACATTTTTCCTTCCTATGCTCAATTACCATGCCCAGCTTGCCAATCACTTACCCCATAGGGACTATTTAGTCACAATCAAGATTCCTTCAACTAAAACTTGTTACAGTTTACAATCCGTTTTCTAAAGTTATGTTCACATCTCACCCTCAATACACAAAAAAGTGCCATTAGTAGCTTTTCATCATCCTTTATAGGGTGAAATGACAAAAATCATTTTTACGAAAGTTGATAAAAGTGCCAAAAAATGAACTTTTTAGTTGAACTTTCTATTGTATGTGCAATTGATTCCATCTTACACTTGAGAAAAACCTTTGTTATGATGCAATGTACTATAGATAGTAGTGTAAAGTGAAATAAGTTCTTTTTCTAGAGGGGTGGCTCATATCTTACCCTGTGGCTCAACTTACCTCCCTCTCCCCTAATATGTGGTCGTTGTTGTCAGAACTATTATTTTCACTCTATCTTGATGGACTACACCCCAAACGGCAAATATCAATCACTCACTAGGATTCTAAGGACTCATTAAGTACAACTTGATATTGTTTAAAATAACATAAAATGGAAAAATAATGAGGGGATAATGAAAATTATAGTCACCTCATCAACTGAAAACCAAATGGGGAACAAAAACTAGATCATTTTCTTCTTGTCCTAAACCAAACACATTTAGGTAGCTCTCAACATCACAAAATTGGAACAAGAGCCAGGCTGTGTCTCTTATTTGTAACACGATCAAGCATTATAAGCCACTTTGAGCAATCTATTTGAGACATCTCCACATCTCCATTATCAGAAGCTGAGGAATGTTCAGGGAACCATGTGGCATTTAAAGTGGCACTGGCACATTTTCAAGATGAATATGAAATTCTTGCATTTGCTGTCAAATGAAAGGTCTCTACGACCTTGGTGGTAAGACTACAGCTCTGTTTTTATACACACTGAAAATCTTAAACCACAACATATAGGAGCCGTAAAGATTAAAAATCCAGTAAGTTTTAGCCTAATTTTTGGGGGGGTTTTTTTGCCTTGGCCTTTAATCAACGAATGTCTATATTACATGATATCACAGACTCCTAGTCATTGATATTAAAGTAACAAGGGTCCCAAAATGGTCAAACAGGGTTGATATCGAGGGGAAATCAACTCCAGGGTGTATTTTCTTTTTTAACATCAAAATCGGTAGCTTCTTCAGCTGCGATAAACCACTCCGGAGTGTTTTTTTGTTTTGGTTTTTATGCATAAGTTGCTAACTTGGGCTTAATCATTTCAGGTGAGGGTTAGTGTATATAAAAGCTTTACAACCTTGCACAAATATATTTTTTATCATCTTGAGTTGCACTATTTTCAAAATTTAAAGGAGCTGCTGATGTTGGCCTATTAAAAGAGAAATCCCTCTATCGTTCCTGAGATTTCTTTGAGCATGGCATGCCCCCCTAACTGTTTTCCTGCCCCCCCCAGTTTCCCCCCCCCCCCCCATCAAAAAGAAAAATTCTGTTTTTTGGCAAAAATCAGTGATTTGGACCAAAATCACCAATTTGGGGGGGGATCAGTGATTTTGGGCAAAATTGGTCCAAATCTCAAAATTTTGATATTCCCTCCCATTCGCCCATTTCCCCCCCCCATTCCCATCCCTTCCCCCCCCTCCCCCTCCCTCCCCCCCCCCCGATTTCGATTTTTTCGCCACCACAAAAAAAAAATTCACTCCCCCCATTTTCCCCCAGAAAATTAGGTCGGCGCTTCAATGTTTTTTCAAGTGTGTACGAGGCACTAAAGTCAGGGGAGCAAAATTCCCAAGTCCTGCTGATGACCTGCTCCAACAGTGCTAAAAGGGTCCAAATGCACTGCAATGATCATATTTAACTATACAAAACACATGTGTCATTTCTTAGGGATAAAAAGTGTTCAAGAAGTTTAAGAATCAAGACATTTTCTTCTAGGTAAAAATAAAAGGGGAATGGCCCGATTAAGGATATGAAGTTTTCATCTTGATAATTGGCTTCACTCCAAAACCCTATCTGTAAAGTTTTCGCGCCGATATTTTCAGGGGGGGGATCAACAAACTCCGTTTTTGATGTGAGAGCTAAAACTTGATTTTGTAAGCCCCATAGAGTAACTGTTAAAATTATATGGTTGAACACCAAAATGGGGCAACATTTTCACTCATAACTTCCAAACCAAACATCCTTAGCTCTAAGATTTCACAAGGTGTAAATGAGAAAAATAGTAGCTTCCTTTTGATCGTGGCATGCTAGTGGATGGGGTGCCCGGTGCAATATTTTACTTGGCGCCCCCCGCCCCCGCCCC
>JAMKCH010043403.1:0-16733 GCA_023653785.1 Ophioderma brevispina
CATGTTGACACATTATTTTTACCTGGAGAGTACAAAGACTTTCGTGATTCCTTGTATCCAAATCATGGGCTCTCAAAAGTTAGTAACATTCAACTCGCCTGATACATTGAATACCACGGAAGCAAATACATTAGTCAGAAACTAAACGAGAGTAAAGATCAATTGCTGAAGGCGGGATTCGAACCGGCGACCTCTGGATTGCGAGACTAGTGCTTCTACTAACCAACTGAGCTAAAGCCAGGAAGCAGGGGGCTAAAGCAGGGGCATAACAGACCTCTATGAAAGGGGGAAAGACGGTATACGAGGACGAAGAAAGTGGAAGAAAATAAAATAAAGGGTGACGTTTGATTTTTAATTTTCATGGTTTTTTAGGGTCTTTGCCCCGATATGTTATAGTCTTGTATGAAAACGACTCAAATTTGGCAACATTGTGATTTTCAAATATCAAACTTGAAACAGAAAATAGTGACCTGAACTCGAAATCAATATTCGAAAACTCGAAAATCATGACTCAAAACTCGAAAATTTTACTCGAACATCATTTAAAATAATGTATAGTAAATTGTTAAAAGAATCAATTGTCGTAAATTGATTATCTAAGTAACATAGAAAAAAATATGATAATATTCTTATATAATAACGTGTGTGTTTTTCAAAGCCAAGTGTTAATTCGTAAAACCAAAATAATAAAAAGCTAATCTAAAAAATTAATATTAATAAATAGATTTGTGGCTATTGTTCTCTCTACTTGATATGACAGCCGTGTGGCCAATAAAAACAAAAACAAATTAAAAAACAATTTATAGTGAAATTTAAAAACAGTTGATAAAATATTATAAAACAATAAAAGCAAATTTTGAATAAAATTAATCAAATTTAAGACACAAATATAATAAATAACATTTATAAATAATGATATTCAAATCAGTATATTAAAAGACTAGTTTGTTTTTAGCCAAAGTTTGTATAACAAAACAGAGGTCAAAAATGTGTGTGTGGGGGGGGATTACATATGTACCTATAATGTTATAAAAAGGGTACGAGACGAAAAAAGAAGGGGGAGAGAGAGATTGAAGAAATTGAAAGAAAGGAGGTAGTGGTAGGCACTTCCACATGTCACGCATTTGACCTGGGGTTCAATCCCTAGTTGTACCAAGGGTTTATATTTTTTCCTCCTGTTTCAATCATTCTGTAGGCTATTTTTTCATATTGTTTTTAAAGTTTTCCTCAAAAGTCATGCAAAAAATCCCTAAATCTATGGTTGCCAAGAGACCGGACCTCACCGCGACATCCCCCGTGTAGCTTTTCCCCAATGGTCAAATTCTGGCCAACCAATCTGTCAAACTAAAAACGTGTATTTTTGTTTTCACTGCCATTTATAACCTGTTGAGCCCTCAATGTGGATTTGTTTTATTTTGTTTGAGATATTTAGTAATGCTTTTCAAACATGTAAAAATAAAAGTAGTGGAAAGCTTACGGAGGTGAACTAGTACAATCGAATCAAACTTTGAACTTTGAAATGACTCGTTTTTATACCAAAATGAGTTCTGATTTTCAAGGTCACACTGCAGCTTTTCATGATTTTATTGGATAATTAAATTTGGGTCAGCTTTCCGTCCAGCCCCAGGTTCCGGCAAAGTGTTAAGGGATTTTGAACCATGTTAAAATTAGTTTGTTGGCATGACATATTTTCTGTTCACATATTCATTTCATACCCAGACTACACAAAATATTTATTTGTGGTGTTTTACTAATTTTATAATTACATTAATGACCCTTCAAGATGAATTACAAAATTAGATGTCTGGTTATAAGACTTACTTCGTTACTATTAAGGATTTGGGTCATATATCAACTTTTGGCCTCGTTCAGCCTCATCTTCGAAATGTCTCGCATCCTGAGCTCGATTGCCGCTGCTTAACAAACCAGACGCACATCCCGCGTACAAGAGTTTTTATTTACCGCAAATAAAAACATTCTTTACGCAAGAGCGAGTGAGGTGGGTGGATGCATTTGACCTTTGACATGAACCATCCTTCTCGTTATTCTCCTTTGTTTCCACAACTGGTTTCTTTCTTCATTGGGTTTCCCCCTGGCATCTTGGAGGCAGTGAGGAATGGGGGAGGAAATTGTCCTCCCCCGAGCGTGTCCGCACATTTGGCTCGAACAGAGTACTTGGTGGCTGTCCCCCCTAGTCCTCAGAGTAAAATACCCAAATTTACATGATTTTCGTGCATGATATGTTAGTCTTGGCCCTACCCCCATTTCTTCCACAACATAATAATTTCGCTGGTGCTTTCACTGTTTGAAAAAATAACATATTATTAGTTCAATACGTAATATTAGAATATATTATTATATTATTATTATATTTTATTATTTTTTGTAATTTGTACGTTATAACAGATAGAGAAAAAGCTTTTTTATCTTTCCCATGTTTCCGAATTTGGGTAGGTATCAATTTGTGCTGGAAAAATTTTGCTGCTTATTTGTGGGACGGTGTGCCCTCGAATAGTGTTTGCTTTTTTTTTCCCATAATTTTATTTTATTTGAAATATTCCTGTTAAATTCGAGTGGTCGGTAAGAATCCCATTGACATATTGCATGTCGGTCTTTTAAGCAAAATCTTAAACCCTATATAATAGGTCTAAAACGGAGGAATTGCCGCCTCTCTCTCACAAACTGCAGAATATAGGATTTAACAAAAAGTATGATACCCGAAACCTCGGATTCAGACATAAAAGAATAAAACAGTAAAGCGAATGATTATAGGCCCTAAATCGAAGCATCGAACTCGCTGATCACGCACCACTCAAGAGACACGCGCGTCAACACGTTGCCGTATTATTCTGCGTTTTTTGTCGGAGTTGTACGCACTACGATTCGCAAGGTTCTTTTTTCAAGAAAAATAAGGATTTTCGCATGAATATCTCAAAAGGATACTCGGTGACCCCAATATTTTATTGTTTTATTAGAAAGCTGACCATGATGCGCAACTTATAAATTAAAAATCACAACAATTATTGCACATTTTTAGCTATAACCAAAATTGTGCCTCGAAAAAAATGTTTTTCCACTAACTTTATGTAGTTAATTTTGGGAAAAATGTGTATTTTGTAATGGTTTTAACTCAAAAGTGACATCGGTGACCCCGATTTTTTCTTGAATTTTGTCGATCATAGCGATGAAACCGTATTTTGCGAAGTTTGAAAGGAAATTATGGCGGGAAGTATAATGACCCAAACCCCTTAATTAAAATCCTTGCCGCTCTATGTTAATTAAATAGAATTCCATCTTTCTGAGACTTGTTTTACAAGATACTTCACGAGACTATCAAATAGATTTCGGTCTCATCTCCAATTAGCGTAGACCTCTTGTTTAATTAATATTATGGAAGGTATTGGGGTCGGGAAAAAAAAAAACTCGTGAAAGAAAAGTGTGTATGAAGGTACTACACAAAAGTTTTTGAAGGTGCATGCTGAAAGTATTTTTTCACAACCCAATTCTATTCAATTTCTGGATTGTGGCCATCAATCGGCAAGAATCGGAACCAGCCGAAATGTTGTAATGGCCATAACTGTGTTTTCAGGAATGTTCCATTATAGATAGGTGTGTAAAAACGTCGCATCGCTCTTTGCCCAGTAGAAGACATTGACCGATATCAATGAACAATGCTTGTAATTATAAATACGTCTAGTTTTTCCCGGATTTTAATTTCTGGGCAAAAAAATGACGTCCCAATCCGGTATGTTACTTGACTTGTCGTTAATTAAATGAATAATATTTTTTTTTCTTAAAGGGGTATTCCAAGATCTTCTTGATGGAACAAAAATAGTTTTATATACAGCGCATTCAACACACATAATGTTTAATATTTTTAAACACTCTGATGATAATTATAAAGAAAGGAGAAACGTCTTATCGGTCCTCATCTGCAGAGCTGTCAACCTACAGGTTTAATATTTGAGCCTCACTGTTAAGTAATCATTTAAAAATGTTTGCATAGTTATTGGAGGCGCTAATAATAACCTAGCTTTTAAAGTATGTACATATAACTATTTTTGAAGACCGCCATCTCGCAATCTCAACACAGCCTCTTCATGGCTTATCTACTGAAGATAGCAAAGATCACCGCAAGACATACAGTTGGTCTGACTGGATAATTATTTTTGGCACGATGTTTTGACCATTTACTGACTATATGAACAAAATACACTCTTGTGGGTTGTGACTGTTAATAGTCTGGAACATGGCATGAAATTGTCCAATATGAGGAATATGTTTTATCGCAATACCCTTTTTCCATTCCCGACTCGCTGACATTAGGCTCGATTGTACTTTTTCAACAGGCTCTTGTCATATGCTCGTCCTCTCTCTTCTCTTTAAAATACACAAATAGATCCCAAATTGCCTGATTCATATCTAATCCGGGGACAAAGAGTCAAACAAAGAGAAAAGATTAAGTTCCAGAACCTATTTTTAATTTAAAATCAAAACTCTTTTCACACCTAGGAAAATAAAACGACAGCGTATTTACTCTGTTGAAAAAATGATCTCCGGGTTGACAAAAGTTGCATCTACTATGAACAAGCCACAAGTCCAAATGGCCATTACCTTTTCCACCATTATCTATCTGCAAACCTACGCTATACTGACTTAGGTAATCTTGTAGCGCAAACATCATATGCAATCATTTCTTTTTTTCCTATCCGCAAAAATTAGCGTAAAATCAGGCTCGCTCTGAAGCATGCTGTAGTGAAACATCTTCTCATGTACATGATTTTACATAGCCACATGAGCATGCACGCTCAGCGTAGACGCTCAAGAACGCACAATTTTAATTGCACACGACATTGTATATAAAGCTTGACAGTCTTATTCTCAAAAATCACAAAGAAAATTTTAGATTTCCCGTTCATGATGAATTAAAACATCTAGCATATGAATTTCAACATTCTGCAGAACTATTTAAAGTCCAAACTGGATCCCCTTCATAGACTATATTGTCAGTCTGCACAATAAAGGGGCATTTCGTGATCCACATCCTCTTCCCCGACTTCATAACAATGTTAGATTTTTCCGAAGTCATCTGAACCGTTGGTCCTAAAGTATAGTATGCGTGCCTAATCTTACTGCAAATTCGATCTACCCCGAAGAAATTCGTATTTTGTCATTTTCTGTTCGTAACGGAGAGAAATGACAACTCAGTGGCCTATGAGGCAGTGTGTGATGTATACGTTTGTCATAATCAAAAAATGCACCATAAAATCACTGAATTTTGGAAATAACCTTTTCTGGTACCATAAATAACCCGAAGCATCAATGATGCAGTAGCCTATACACGAATCCGACGGTGAATCCTCGAAAGGACACCCTCTATGTCGCCGGCATTACTGGGGGGCACGGCCGCCACCAAACACCTGACACAGTACACACACACGCCGCATATTGCTTAGAACGAAATAATAAGCCCAGAATCATGATAATAAGAATTACAACCTACCTTTTTTGCAATTTTTAACAAATTTCATTCACATCCCCGTTTATTTCCATGATTTAATGTAATGATGATGTCAGGGACTGCCTAACTGTATTCAGGGCAAGTTTTCTTTACTGTTGTTGTAAAATTGAAGGTTATTTATCTCGCCCACTTTGCGTGACTGAGAAATGACCGCTTATGGTAGAATAACGTGTAACAATGGGTTAATTACAGCCAGGGCCCGCGTGAGAAAAATAATTTTTCGTAAAATCAAACATCCAGCAAAAATAAAGTAACATAGAAGGTTGATATATTCCTGTACGTTAAAACTTGAATAGTTGCAAGAACCGATCGTATTTGCTTTGCTGAAAAACGGGACATCTTCCGATGCGGGTTGTGGTGTTTTAGATATGGACACTTCCGTGCCCATGTGATCGATTTCGGATATCTGAACAAAATTAGTCTCGTTTGTGCATGTAATGTTCTAACGCCCTGGACTATCGTATCACACGCTGAAAATGACCGACGAGTTACAATGTGGTATTTTAGACTGAAATGGAGGATACGATGATTGTTTTTCATTTGTGCATTAGCGAGTGAATTCGCAAAACTCAGTTCGTTTCCATTGTTGTACCTTTTTATCGACTATTTTTTGCAGCCCATAAATTTACATTTTTTTTCCTGAGCCGCCCATTGAATATATCAAATGGATAACAGTGAAATAGTGTATTTTGTTTGGTTTTTTGGGCCGTCAAAACTGATCAAAATTATCGCTCTTTGTGGTACACGTTACAACGTAAAACGCGGGTGTGAACAGAATGCAAAATATGCCCCCAGTCATGGCGAATGGTGAGTGCGCCGCGGGCCGCTCACGGCCGTAGGGCGCTAATAGTGGCCGCGGATTCGTGGATAATATGCTACCATTCAAAGACAACAACAGGTTTTTGGCATCTATATTACTTATCCAGAGTTAGTAATTCACATCTGAATGAACTTAGCCAAAATGTTGTTTTTTATATTTGATTTTTTACAATGCCGCTTTAATCATTGCAATATTAATCGTTACTTCATTGTCATCTTAATTTAACTATAATATGTGAACCCAACCCCCACAAAATTGCCACACTAATCTGATCTTTAATTTCTTTTCTTTCTTTCTTTCTTTTTTCAATTCATTTCACTTGATATGGACTTCAAGTATGAGATTATCAATTGCCAATCATGGAGTAGGCCTATGTAACTGTATGACTTAAGTACAATGTACTAGCGGGTTTTGCCCGCGCTTCGCTCGCGGGCGAACCGCTAGCGATTTGAGTGGGAGCGTTCACTAAACGTGTTGATCACTATTCACATGATTCAAAACTTCAGCGACAAATATTTTCTCCAAGCATCTCCCTTTATTGCCTTTCGTCGCTGTCACAACTTCACACTTCACTAAGGCAGAGCTCTTTTTCCCAACGTTAGGGCTATATGAGCCGGAGAACGTTTCTACTGCATAGGCCAACCTCAGGAACTCTCCCACCCCAAAGACCCCCCTCATTTGCTTAGCTGGGGTCGGAGGAAAGGGGCTAACCCACTTGGAAAGATAGTGCGGCACAGCGCAAAATCGGGAAATTTGCGGGCAAAATCAACCGTTTGGACGCTACCTTTCCGACGACGATTTTTGCCTTTACCGGGCCTGTCTCCCCCACCCCCCCCCCCCCCCCCCCCCCCCCTCCCCGAATCACAATGCTGCCTATTGATGTCATCGTGCGCACGTTGCCCTGGGCGCCATCCTTAAGTGTGTGAAAGCGGTCGGGGAAAGCGGGCATTATCTGCAATGTTCGAAAAATAAACTTTATGAGAAACCATGATGGTCTACTGTACATACTCTTCTCGAGGTAGCGTGTCCACTTTTCCATCATTCTCTCCCTATGTGTGCATAATAGATTGTATAGGTCTAATCTTGGAATTTCCAAGCATCAATTAACATTTAGGCCAGTTTTTAGATTTAATCGAAATAACAAATCGTAAAGCTCTGTGTGCTTATCATAGTGTTACAATCACATATGGGAGAATTAAAAATGGACATCTTTAAACATGGACATGCTTTCCTTTAGCATAGAGTATAATTTACATTAGACCTATCATTATTCATTACAGTTAACTGTTCTTGCGTATGTGCCGCAAATATGGATTTCATTTTTAGAGTCTTCTGGTATGAACCCTTTTTTCCAGGTCCAATTTTGGGAATATAGAATCTTTTCCAATCTTAAAAACAAGTTCTGAAATTAGTCAATCCTCCTCAACCTACCTGAAGCCACATTTTCCAAATTTCGAAAAAAAGTCAAAATTTGAATAAGAAAAAAACAATGGCAAAATTGTCACGGTTAAATTAAATCTCTGCATGGTATAGCTAATGGGTCCCTTTTTCGGCAAAAATTACTATAGATATAGGCCCACTTTCCCGATTCCCGGGGCCGTACGCGCGGTCCCTACCCCAAACCACTTGAGCCCCACCAAGTTCCATATTACAATATTATGTCATATCCTCTCTTAAAACCAAGATTGAAAATCATATTAAAGATTGAGGATGAAGGAAAGTATTTAAAAGTCTTTTATTCATCTTGTAAACAACTTCGCAGTCATCTTGCAAACATCAAGAACATATGCCTAATATTACAACTTTGAGGTGATTTTGCTTTTTACCACTGCTGTTCTGCTGTTGTTTTTTTAAAAGCCAATTTAATTTTTAATTTTGCCATTCATTAGTATGGGTTTTTGGAGTAAAATATGGCATAGAAACTCCTCCTTTACACATACATGAGACGAATTGGCAGATAGCTTTACCGATACGGTATGTTTAGAGTGCCCCAGTCCCGATGTTATCGAACGGCCGATGGGAAAGACATACGGTTAACCTGCGAGCGAAATAATGAAAAAGTCAGTATTTTTTAACTACTGGCCAACAATTATGAATACGTACCCCCCCCCTTTTAAGAGTAGCCAAGTTTGAATGGTAATTTTTCAATCTTGAAAAACAATTCTTGAAATTAAGTCCAATTTCCTCATCTGAAGCCAAATTTGCGAAAAAGGTCGAAATTTGAAGAAAAAAAATGGCAAACTTGTCACGGTTTAAATCTCTGGGTGGATATCTATGGGTAACCCCTTTTTTCGGGGCCAAAAATCATTAAGATATGGCCCCTACTCCCCTACTTCCACATTTCCCGGAGGCACGGAGGGTTTTTTTTACGCGTCCGTCCCTATAACCACCACAGCTTGAGACACACCACGGGCCAATCTATATTTTGTCATATACTCTCTGAAAACCAAAGATTGAAATCAATATAAAGATTGGGATGACGGAAAGGTTTAAAAGTTTTAATTCCATATTGTAAACAACTTGGCAACTTCGCAGTCATGTTGCACAAATCAAGAACATTGCCTAAAATTACACCTTTTGAGGTTATTTTGCTTTACCACTGCTGTTGTTTTGGGGGTTTATTATATCCCTATTCTATTTTATCGCGGGGGGGGGGCATTCACATAAGAAATGGATGGGCTCGCGCTTCTCCAAACCCAGGGGCTCGTTGACAGAGGACTGATAAAATGGGGTCTTTTGGGTGAAGAGACAGCCCAATGCCCCAAAAATAGGGTTTTCCGAGTGAAAAATTTTGCAAAATTTTCCAAAAAAATTGAGGTCTTTGGGTGAATTGTTGAAAAATTTTCAAAAAATATGGGTCTTTTTGGCCTAAAATTTTTTAAATTTCCTTCCTCCCCCTAAATAGGGGTCTTTGCATGGGTGACAATGGTAACATTTTCCACAAAAATATGGGGTTTCTTTTGGGTGAGGTTTTCCAACCAATATGGGGTCCTTTGTGTGACACGGTGCTGAAAAGGGCTTAATAACAGCCTTACATACGTACACTTCCAAAGAAGTTGCCCCCCCCCCCCCCCGTTACTGATATTTTAAGTCAATATGGCTAAATGAAACTCCCATTTACACAATACATGAGCCCGTGTTTGCAGATGATAGCTGTACCGATATACGGTATGTTTATACTCGCTTAAGAGCGAGAAATGCAACCCGACACCTTCAATCGCGGTAACAGAGCTCACTCTCTTACCGAGTGGCTCACAATGCCACTCTTCTTCGGAGGGAAGCCCACTCTGAACGCTTATCGAACCGGGTTTAGCTCTAAAGAGTGAGAAAATGCTTACTCTTTTTCGGAGTGAAACTAATAGCCAATCAGACACGCCGCAAATCGCGTGATATTTTCGAACAACAATCGAACGAGTTAAGTGAGACCGTCACCAACGGTTGAACGAAGTTGAATTTAGTGAAGAAATCATAGATATCGTCACGGGTGAGTATATTGAATGTGTCGGTCACAGTTCACAGCATTTACAGACAAAGTTTGGAGAAGCATAATGTTATTTACTGTATTATCACTCGTACATACTAGTTAGTCTGCGCCAGGCGCCCGGCCAGGCTAGGCTACACATTTACGAAACGCCAACATCATGCATGTCACGGGCATCATACCGTGATCATACACGTCATGCATGCTACAATCTTGCATGTCTCACTGAATCGATGCCAATGACGCGCCACAATATGCATTCATGTCACGATGCTATGGAAGTAATGACCTACACTCAAATACTCACCAAACAAACAAAAGTCCCTAAGAATCACAATCAGAAAGTGAATTAGTTCACGCTAAGGCTAATGAAAGTTGATTCCCAGTTTCCCGATCCTGTCAGAAAGAAATTCCGAGTCAAATAATTCATTATTTCCAAATAATTCATTATTTCAAATTTTCCAACTGTTGTAAGACAAAACAAAACATTGTTTTACGATGACTTACCACGATGAATGCCACTTTAGCACTGGTACGGATGACAGGGGGGGGGCCGAAGAATCGGAAACGTCCATTTTCTAAGATCAATAACCAATTAACGTTGGTTCCGCTCCTTACCTACTTCCGTGTGTGTTTTCTATTAACCACCGATTGATCGTTGACTAGGTAGTCTTTGTGCAAAATGCTGCGGAACATGATTTAAATGGATATACCACACAGCGCATTGACTCGAGACTAGGTTTAGTCTCTCCGACAGCCATTAGAGAGAAAAATGGACGGGAGCAGGGGATAAGCGAGAAATTGTTTGGAGATGAGTGTGGAGGTGATGGGGAGGGACTATAGGAGGGTGAAGATCGGAATTGGATGAAGAGAAGAGGAGGGCAGTGGAGAAGGTGTCGTAGTGGTGGCGAGATAGAGTGGGGGGGAGTGGGGGGGAAGACATAGGCGGGAGGTTGAGGGGGTACGGGGTGAGGAAGGAGGTTCGGGAAGTAGGGCTTGTAGCGACTGAGAGGGTGGAGGTGCGAGGAAGGCGCGGGGGAGAGGTGGGTGGGGTAAAAGTAAGGAGAGTAGGTTTATAGGAGTAATTGGGGATAACGAGGGAGCAGAATCTTCCTCCTCAACCACGTCCATTGACGAAGTTTACACTTGCAGCCTGTAGTAAAGGCTAGCTAGTTGAATGGGAATTGCCTACCATGCACTAGGGTAACGCTCTATATTTAGCACGTTTTTTTCAAAATAAAATGATATAGGACATGTTACTTGTCACTTTTTTCCGAAGGTTTTTCATAAATTATAATATTGAAAATAAATTTACTTTAGATAATACATGATATTTGCGAAATTCTTGGTCCTTATTTGTTTTAGCACGTGTACCCTGCTGTGAAATAAAATCAAGCACCCCCATGTGTACGTTCTATACCTGTCAATTTCGTTCAGTTCTCCATGTTTTTTTTTTCTTTTTTCGTCCGGGTTTTAAAATTTGTATTTACGTTTGTTTTATTTACGGAGTCATTTTGGTGCAATTTCAATAGAGGAGGAAGGGAATAATTCCTTCCTGGACTACTGTGACAGTCCGATCATGTCAGGTCCATTCCATTCTTGCTCAAGGAACGAAATCTTATGAAGCTCTGAAGCTCAAGCTGTTTGGGGACACTTCTAGGTGTACCAAAGTTTATTTAAATGAGGCCTGGTCATAAGTGTATGTGTTCGTGTCCTCAAAACAAAGCCATACTGCAGTTAACTTGCATCATAATTAAATCTGAAAATATGAATAATGAAACCTTCCCACTCATCATGAAACAAAATGAAACGTGAAACTGGGAATCAACTTTCTAGCCTAAAAACGGAGTTATCAGTTCACTCTTTCCTTAGAGTTATTTTTGTTCACTCTTTATTTTTGAGTGGATCTCACTCTAATATGCGTCACGCAGCCTGGCTCTTTTTTGGATAATTTCACTCTTTTAGAGTGGTTTTTTTTCACTCTTTCGTTTTAAGAGAGTAGAGTGTCCCCCTATACGATCAACCGGTCAACCGGCGAGTGAAATAATGAAAGGTAAGTACCTTTGCAATTTGCACCGGGCAAAATACTATCAATTTTACAGTACTGCATTAATTTTGCCAATAAAATTACGGTACGCTGCGATGTATATATGTTTTAATAGTTTTGATTTAAGGATTATTATTACATTAGGCTGTAAAAATAATCCGTAAAACATTAAACATTGATGCATTGAGTTTTATTATAGATTGAATGTGGAGAGTGGGCCTATCCACAAATTTCAAGAAAGAAGAAGATTATTTTCAAAGGTGTTTTTTTTAAAATTCATATAATTTGTATCCTTTTATTATCCGTGCACTTACTTCAAACCAAGGTCACTATTTGGCTCCATCTTGGAAAAAAAGTTGCCCCAAGTATTGTATTTTCTCTTCCAGGGACTATCCTTCTGAGTTTTGACCGTTTCGTGTATTTCACATCGTTTCTCTGCATTTGATCACCACAGAGTTCAAAATCTCTCAATGATTTTTCTCAACATGAGGAAAACTCGACATGATTTTTTTCTGACATGAGGAAAACTCTGGACTGATTTATGTCAACTCACCATATAGAGAGCAAACTGGTGTATAGAGGGCAAACTGGACAGATAGCGCTGGTAAACTCGACATATAACGCTTCACACTCGACAAGCAACCTCGAGTTTGCCATGTTTTAGAAAAAAATAATCATGTCGAGTTTGCTCATGTTGAGAAAAAATCATGTCGATTTTTGCTCATTTTGAGAAAAAAAATCTGTCCAGTTTGCACTGTTGAAAAAAATCATGTCAGATTTTTAAGAGCTCGGCAATTATTCTGGACATGATTTATTCGGAATGATTTATGAAAACGTGGCACATAGAGTTCAAACTGGAATAGGCAGCGCTGTAACTCGACATATAGCGGGTAAAACTCGATATACAGCGCAGGAAACTCGACTGCGAGGGAAATCGCCATGATTTGATCGTGGAGCGTGCCATAGATGATGTGGAAGTTTGAAGATTTATCCAGCTGGGCCTGGCGTGTTTATTGAAAGCAGTTGAGCACGTTGTGGCCTTTCAACATCGTCGGGATTTTTTAGGCGGGATTATATAGCCAGTGGTATGGGACTAATGCTTCATTTTCTGTTTTAACAATTAGTGTAAAGGCGCGTGATGGATGAATGTTTATTTTTAAAAATCTATTTGTTTGCCGATTTTCCAGTGGAGATTTATTTTCGTCACAACTTTTATAAGTTATAAAATATTTTTAAAAAATGTTGAAGATGAATTGCTTATATAACTAGACCTGTTGTCATAGAACGAAAGTCAAAATAACCACTAGAAACCCGATGTTGTTTTTTTACTACGCTGGTAATTGGTTTTATTATTTTACTAAAAGACTTACATATGATAATCATGCGTTCCAAGGTTTAAATATTGAAACTACTTGGGCTCTATCAAAAGCAAACCTCGGTTTTTGCCACTTTAGTGTTGTTGGTTTGGCGGGAATTTTTCCCTATTTTTAGCCCTAATCGTCACCACGAACTGCAGAGAACGATATATATCGTCATGAAACGAAAAGTAGGCGGTCAAATCTAGTTGGACTGAATTGACAAAATGTACTTTCCAACAAGTATTTTAATTATTGTCAAGGTTAAGTTTTTATTTCCCTTTCATTTCAAATTATGCAGGATATTCCAAGGATAAAACACCCAAGTACAATATATATAACACTTATTTCATGGTTAGTACTTCTTAAATTTTTCAGAAGAATCTCAACTAGAAGTCATTTTAAAGCGATAGAGGGAATGGGGTTTTGGAGTTTTTTATTCGGTACAGGCTTGATTGATTTCTTTCATCCAGAGTGTTACACCAAGGATACACTAACAATCCTTTACATCATCCTGAATAACCATTTTTAATGGATTTATCCATTGTAGGTGAGGCGTGTCCGAGCTGACCCTGACGCTCTGGGCGAACTTATAATCAAACAGGACAACAAAGCCTGACGTGATAGCATTGTTAAACAAAGTTGAAATATCAAATTTGAAGAAGTGAATATTAAATCTGATATTGAATATGAACCATACATTGCCTTCCGTGAAAGTAGCGAACCGCATAATTGCCAATACCATTTTGTTTTAAATAAATCGGGAAACTACGGAATGGCCCTTTATTTTGAAAGATGGGCTAGGGTGTTAAATTTAATGTTATTCTCTATGGGATATTAACCCAGGGTTAATATTTAACACTGGTTACATTACAACTTTTGAGGTGATTGTGCTTTTAACCACTGCTGTTGGTTTTGTATTCTATTCTATTTTATCCCGGGGGGGGGCATTCACATATGAAATGGATATGGCTCGCGCTTCCAACGACCCAGGGGCATTCGGTGACAGAGGACTGATAAAAATGGGGTCTTTGGTTGATAGACAGCCAAATGCCCCAAAAATAAGGGGGTTTTCCGATGAAAATTTTCGCAAAAATTGAATTTTCCAAAATACAAATTTTTTGAAAATTTTCAAATTGGGTCTTTGGCTAAGATTTTTAAATTTCCACTAAAATAGGGGTCTTTGCATGGGTGCCATTGTAACATTTTCCCAAAAATATGGGGTATTTGGTGTAGGTTTTCACAAATATGGGGTCGTTGGGTGACAACGGTGCTGAAAAGGGGTAACAGCCTTACTACTTCACTCAAGATGGAAGTGCCCCCCCCCCGTGTACTGAATTTTAAGTAAATCTGGCTAAAGAAACTCCCATGAGCCGATGTTGGCAAATGATAAGCTGTACGATATACGGTATGTTTTTACTCTCTTAAAATGAACGAGTGAAAAATCACTCTGAATTTCGAGTTATTTTGAATTAACTCTAATCGAGTGCTTTTAGCTCTAAAAGAGCGAGAAAAATGCAACCCGACACCTTCACTCGCTGTTAACAGAGCTCACTCTTACCGAGTGGCTCAAAATGCCACTCTTCTTCGGAGTGAAGCCCACTCTGAACTCTTATCGACCGTGTTTTAGCTCTAAAAGAGTGAGAAATGCTCACTCTTTTCGGAAGTGAACATAGCCAATTAGAAACGCCGCAAATCGCTTGATTATTTCGACAACAGGCGGATGAGTTAGGTGAGACCGTCAGCAAACGGTTGAACGAAGTTGAAGTTAGTGAAGAATCATAGATATCTTCACGGGTGTGTATATTGTATGTGTCGTCCATAGTTCATAGTTCATTTACACAAATTGTGAGAAGCCAATGTTATTTAACTGATTTCCAACTCGTACATTACGGTAGTCTGCGCCAGGCCTCCGGCCCCAGGCTAGGCCTTAACACGGCCAATTTCTTCATGTAGTTACTCACAACAGCTCCCACAGAGTAGACATGGATTACCTACCCATTGACGTACACTCGCCGGCCAGGATGCCGTGTATTTTTGCCGCATAGACGGATAGTGTACAGACACAGCGGCTGTCTGCACTGTCTGTAGTAGCTACGTTGTTTACAGCCGGCTCTCAGCTCGCGCGGTATTTTCTCATGGGCAATTTGTTTTTTGATAGTTTTGGGCATATATTTGCATTTTTTTATTACAAGTGGCGCGACTATGGGGTTTTTTGATTTTGATGCCCAATTGAATTTCGTAATAATTTCCTAAAAAAACGTTTCAAAAAACGCTAAACTGAGCCAAGTGTATAGCACCCTCAATTTCATGAAATATTCATCCACTCTCAAATGCGCGTGGTAATCGCGGGGTAGCCATGTGGTAGCTGCGTGTCTACTCCAGTACTGTCTACTCAACATCCCACCTTCGCTCACCTAGTGGGCAACTAACAGCGTACATTGGGGATGGGTGGGGGGGGGGGTGTGGGGTTGGGTGGGTAAAGCAGAGTAGCCACATTACTGAATACTTATACATGTGTACATTTTTTTTGGAAGCCCCTATTTTGCGCAGCTATGCCTCTCAATTAGCCCTGTGTATTGTGCAGTAGCTGCCGCGGTAGACATGGTGTAGCTGCCTTATAGACTACCGCGTGAGTAAGAATCCGGCCGTGTCACATGTACGAAACGCACAATCATGCGTCACGGGCATGCATAACCGTGGTATCATACACTCCTGCATGCCCAATCATGCATGTCTCCCTGATCAGCCAATGATGCGCCACAATATTCCATTCATGGTCACGATGCTTATGAATTACTACCTACCATACAATATCTCACCAAACAAACAAAGTCTCAAGAATCACAACTCTATAAGCGTGACTAGTTCACTCTAAGGCTAACGAAAGTTGATTCCCAGTGTCCCGACTCCGGTCAGAAAAAAGCCGATCAAATAATTCATTATTTCCCAATAAATTCATTATTTCATATTTTCCAACTGTTTAAACAAAAACGATTGTTTTACGTGATCTTACTCACGAATGATGCATTTAAGCACTGTTTTACGAATGACAGGGGGGTTAAAAGAATCGGAAACGTCCATTTTTAAGATCAATAACCATTACGTTGGTTCCCGGCTCCTTACCTACTTTCCGTGTGTGTTTCTATTTAACCACCGATTGATCGATTGACTATGTAGTCCCTTGCAAAATGCTGCGTGAACTATGATTTAATGGATATATACCACACGGCGCATTGACCGAGACTAGGTTTTAAGTCCTCTCCGACAGCCAGCTGCATCTCAACCACGTCAATTGACGAATTTTACACTTGCATCCTGTAGTAAAGGCTAAACTAGGTTGAAATGGGAATTGCTACCATTGCAGGGTACGCGCTAATCTTTAAGCCGTTGTCAAAATAAATGACTAGACATTTACTGTCATTTTTTCGCAGGTTTTTCTAATATATATTGAAAAATAAATTTACATTTAATAAATACATGATCTTTGCGAAAATTCTTGTGTCCTA
>JAMKCH010043404.1:0-32098 GCA_023653785.1 Ophioderma brevispina
CCCCCCTGTCCTCACCAACGAGTAGGTAAAACTTCTTCCATTAATTGTTTAAACTGTTCCATCTGTAGAGACATATGACTTCATTATGAAATGTTGTAATGTTGGTACCGTTGGTCTCAAAGCACGAGAACCTGCTCATTAATTACCAGTGTGATATCATGTGTCCGTACTAGCGTGTTGGGATTTAAGGGGTGTATTTAAAGGTGGTGGGTGATTGCCACACCTATCCATCACTTTGGGAGCACCCTTTACCTTTCCTGGATATCCCGGTAAGTGTTTTTTTTTTTTATAGGGAGCATTAACGGAGCATAAACTGGTCAATTGGAATTCATTAACTCATTTGACACCGAAAATTTTGGAAAAAAAGGTTTTAGTAGGGCGAAAAGAAAGAAGAGATCGGTAACAAACCCCCCCCCCCCCCCGGAAGACGAGGTTAATTAATTATACTTTATACATTTAAATTATGAATAAAGTATGACTTATCACCTTCATACTTTCAATTAAACTACATTGGTAATCATTTCGACATGGTATCCGTGCTACACACGCCACAAACGGGTAAACAACTTCAACATAACGGAAGTTAACAAATATTACAATTTTGGGGGTTTTCGAGGTAGAATTACCCGTTTGGGCGCGCTTGGGCACTAGTTCAGAAGTTATACTTGTTACAAGGTACAGATTGAACTTTTATAACACCGTTACAAGATTTTTAACAATTTACGGGTCACAAATCACCAAAATGAAAGCTATTTTCGTACAGTCGCAGCTCCACCAATGAATGACCGATAGTTGATGAGTATTCGGTATTTTTCTGAACTAAATTTCCTCTATTTGGTGACAACAACTTGCCAAAAAACATGGAAATTGAGTGTACTATGCACTTTCCAAACACCCCTACAGTCCGGGTCCAACATTCGGTTTAATTACAAAGTTTTATGGTACGCTTTTCTTAGTAAAGACCGTAGGCACTGCATCGATTCCCCCGCGGAATAGATTATAAGGACATCACAGACGGCCTCCGTGTATGCACATGAAACACTCGAGTGTCCTAGCTTTTGTCGAGATTATGGGTAATTGAATGTAGGTAATGGGTGGTTTTCGCGTTGTTGTCCTTCTCTCTGGTCCATGGTCAGACATATCCATCCAAGATTTGAAGAACAGGTATTAGTGGTCTGTCTTTTTTGTTGTTGTGTTACATGTTGTGTATAATTATTTAGCGTTCTTTCCACCCTGCAAACTCAATTTGTAATTGGATTTAACGCTGGCGCAAGTAATGGCCCTATTCCATGCATTCGACAGGTCCAAAACTTTTTCCCAGCCTGCCCAAGCGTGAAGGTACTTTGCATTGAAATGCAAATAAGCGCTACATAATGCTTTTAGTCACCCAGGCCTCAGCTCGGGCTAACAAAGGGATATAGGCCATGATACGTCGTGATTTAACGACCTTTTCGTGCTCCAGCGCTGGATCAACTTACTTCCTTCACTAAGAATTAAAAATATTATGTAAACCATGAAAAGCTGTAGCCCCAAATAAAGCAGTGCACCTTTATTAGAAAATGAATAAAATGTCAACCAAATTTACTCCCAGAATGTCCAGTGACATATGTACACTAAATCATACCACTATAGAGCTAATGATATTCAACACTCAACCTAAAACACTTCAGATCTCTTCTCAACAGGGTTTGCAGGTCCTTGTTTACGCCTTCACACTGTTGAAAAGAATTTAAGCTATAATCAGGTGTTATGACTTCTCCGTATTGAGCTCTAGTTATCTGTTCATAACTTTTAAAGGGGCAACATACTCACCTCGCTCATGATTTTTAAAATGTAGGTCGCTGAATACCATTTCCTTTCTTGGTAAATTTGACTAGAATAGGGTTTTTAAAGACATAACTTGCGGATCTAGGTTATGCCCAAATTAGGTCAGTCCTTGCCTGGTCTTTTCTTTCATGAATTTGGGCCCTTTACCTATTCCTTTTCGAAAAAAAATATTTAAATCATATGGGCAAAGTTATTGAAACACACAGTAGAATCTCCAGATTTCTTTTATCGCGAACGAGGAAGACTTGGCCACTGCGGCACGGACACATCCCCCCGACATTCCTAAGTCTATTCGGGCCACATCCTGGACGATCTTTTTCCTGACGATCTAACTCAACTGCGACACAAAGAACAATAGACCACTGTAAAGAATGTGAATGTTTCCCGGGCCGATTATTGATATCATTATGCTCCATTGTTCGCTTGAGCATGTTGAGGTAATGTGTATATCCATTGTCACTGATATTCCTGTGAAATCAATTGAGTTGAACATTTTATTCATTTTCTAAATATGTGCACTCTTTTCATGTGGGGCACAGCTTTTCGTGGTTAGGATAATATTTTTTTAATTTAGTGAAGAAAAAAAAAAAAAAAAAAAGAAATAGATAATCCCCAGCGCTGGAGCACGAAAATTTAAAAAAGCAAAATGTATTATGTCCATGGCCTAATAATGGCAGCATGATAAATTCATTTTTTAAGGAGGCCGCGTTCTCGGCTAGATATAATGGCACCATAACACTGCACTCTTTAATATGAATGTGTTAAACACAGTGAATAATTTCCATGAAACTTGTTATTTTGGTATATGTGGAGCGATCACTGCTGGTTTCTGTGTGTTGTTGTCATCAAATAAATGCACACAAGTAACTCATAGGAGATTTTTTATTAGCTAACGAAGAATTTAGATGTAAGCCATATAACAAAGCCTTCAGACTTCAGTCTACAGGTTCGATCGAAATCGACAATATAACTCCCTCTAGACAGCATTTTGTTGGTTAATTCTATTGTTGTGAGTGTATTTTTATGCTGAACCGCAAAAAAATCTTTTATAAATATGGTAAATTAAGAGTGATGTTCACTTTCAGAAGCCTCTCGAGTCGTAAGGTGCTTAAAATAATTATATCAACAAGGTGTCATCGGAAATTATTTATTAGAACAATTTATTGTTATTAAACAATTTGTTTTTTCCCTTCAAAGATTTAACTTAAAATGTCTTCTCTTCCTTAGAAATTTTCTTTATATTCAAAGTACCAAAGGAAAAGGGGATGGGAGAAGAAGGAGTCGTTCCCGGTACCATTGTGTATGTTTAATACTTTTTTTCTACAAGTGGTTCATATTTAAACTAATTGAATCAGAATTCTGTTGGCTTAGGAGAGACGCAGAGGCGAGATAAATACTTGTTTTAAATGATTATTTACGTGTGCGTTTCAATTCGGTAAGGACGTAGATGAGATTTATTCTGCTCTCATTTAAGATAGATGTCAATAGTCCAGAAAGTAAATATGTACGCTTGTATAAGGTTCAACATAAATGACACCAGTTATCTCGTTCGAAATGCGTATTTCACAGTACCGTTGGGAAAGTTATTTAGAGTATTTCATGTCTCTTAGGTTTTTGCAAACTTGCGGTTACAACTGTATAAAGTCAGCCCGCAAACAACGGAAAAAAGGTAAAGATCTAGTCAAAAGAGGAGGATAAATATGACCAGAGAAAGCGAGTGAAACGAAGAGAAGTAGGGAGGAACGAGAATGGGGAGAAAAGGGAGGAAAAAATAAAGAGAAGGATGAGTTGAAAGAGGCAGTAGGAGAATGAAATGGAGGAATGTGAACGGATCTCAAAAGAACGGAAGGGATTAAAATGAACGAAAAGGGAAGAATGATTCTTAAGATTAAAACAATGGCAAGCGAAAAAGGGAGGATGGAAGGAGTAGAATATAATTTATGAATACTAGAATTACGGTTGTAAAAAGCCTCAATTAAAAATCACTACTTGAGTGTCATAGCAGCACACTGAACTTTTAATGCTGCCTGCATTCACAAAGAATCACAGGGCAAACACCATACGCATATCCGTCTGTAAGGCATTTATCCGGCTGCGCTACCTTTGAGTGGGTATTTGACTTTTTAGATTAATATGGATGTCATAGTTGTAATTCAAGAAAAACCTTGAGGTTTTCGCGACTATGTTATGACGTCAACACACATGGCCGCTGGCTTTCTTTGCAGTTACCAGTGTAATGAGGCCAAACGCAGTGGCATGATACTGTCACACGCATACAAAGCGCACGTACACACACTAAACACACAAAAACAACCCACCCTCACCACACACACACACACAACATCTTGTAAACACCAGCAAAATGACTTTGAGTTTATACCGGTTAGAACGCGGAAACGGAAATTTTTTTTTCTCTATCCAACTGGGGCATTCAGTAGTTAGGCAGTTTGGCCGGACGGTCCGATGTAGAAAGTAATAATTTCGAGTGACATCACCAATGCAACACGATTGCACCCTTTTTTCCAAAACTGCACCACCAACCAGGAACCCCATGTATTACCGTCAAATCGCGGGACATCAAAGATGGTGGAAGAATAATTGAACAGTGCATTAATCAGTACCGACCGAAAAAAAGAAAAACCACAATAATTCTAACGCGGACGTCCCAAGTTTACTGTGTGGTCAGCGGTAAGAAGGTAGATTCCTCATATGTGTGTCCGCGGTTTGAAGGTGCTTACACACCACACCCACACACAACCAACACACACACAGGGATTTATGTCTTGTGGCGGACCTTACACACTTTTTTGAACACCATAGGAAGTATTATTTACTATATAAGTAATTAAGTGCTATTGGGTAGTTTTGTATTAGTAGTGAGGGCTGTAGTGAACAGCTCTTATGTGAGTGTGCAAATCCGGATAAAAGTGTGAATTTTGTTACACAAGTACTTATACTTGATCATAAAAAAAAAATGATGGAGCACTTGCCCACCCTTTCATGGACCCCAGTGATTTCAAGGTAAACAGGGTTATTTTTTTTTAAAAGTTCCGATGTGTTGAAAAGAACCCTGATTCTGTCTGGTTACAGGGATTCAAAAAGTATAGTTTATACTACGTGACTATATTAGGAATTGTGGGGGTAAAAACTGTAAAAATGAAAAAAAAATTTGGTTTGTACATGGGTAAAAATTTAAAAGTGCTCACTGTTGTAAAAATGTGGTTCAAATGGTTTGGTTTACCTAATAGAATGAAATATAGAAATAGTTTTGACTATCTTACGTGTCTGGTTATTAAACCAAATGGCAAATAAAGTCAACAGCGATTGCCAGCTATTGGTTTCTATTGACCGCTGCCTATTTTGTTGGATCACGTGAAAAATAAGCAAAACAGATAGGCAAACTATTCCTATTTAATTCTTTAAGCTAGGGAAACAATGGGCCACACATATTAAATGAATCAGCAACTTTTAACTTGTGACCCCTTTGTCCATACCAAAATTGACTTTTTCACCATTTTACAGTTGTTACCCCATAATTCAGGAAACTAAAAGCCATAGGTGTAAACATAGGGTAAACTATACCCTTTTTGGAATCTTGTGACCGGACAAACAGCATGGGTGGCTTTTAAACACATTCAGAACATTTTAAATTTTGACCCCTGTATAACCTTGAAATCCAAGCTGGGGGCCAATAAGGGGATTTAGCAAGTGCTTCCATCAATTATGGATTATCAGCCTAACGTACTTGTGTGCAAAAATTCACAATTTTATCAGAAGCGCCACACTCTTACATTCAGTCCCCTTCTTAGTGAGTGTTTTTGAACAATTTCCTTTTCTTTTGGCTTATTAGTGTTGTTTTGAAACAGGTATTTTTTGTTATTAGTGTTATTTTGAAAAAAATACTTAGCAACTGTTCTTTATTTCTTAACTGTTGTAGGGGACGGGCTGTCTTTAATTGCAATATAATATTGCACTTATTCCGTTATTAAGGTGTAAATAGGCTGTGGAGGGCTGTCTTAAGACTTTTTACATGTAATAGCTGTGGGGACTTAGAATTTGTTAACGTCCCCCAAAGAAAGAAAAAAACGTTTCATAAGGCGTGAAAACGTCCCTATAAGACATTGCGTATCCGAACAAAAATACACACAATACACAAACACACACACACACACACAAACACACCCCAACACACCCACAAACTCATCACACACAAAACTATCTACCTCAGCCGGGGGATTCTAGGAGATTTTGGGCCAAAAATTATGCTCATGAGCATATGGTTCTGGGATATATGCTCCTGTTAGCAAATAATCTGGAAAAATATTTCTAAGTCAAATATGCTCCAGAAGAATATTTGATTTGCTTACTGGGGCATAATAATGGGGGAAATATTTAACAATATTTGACATGTGCTGGCCTGAGGGAAATCTTGAATGCGTTAATGCTCAAGGAATATATGGCAAATATGCTCATAGAGCAGCAGTGGAGAAATATTCGAAGTCAAAAAATACTGCTTAGGAGCAAAGTTGCCATATGTTCCTGGGAGCATGTACATCAAAATCTCATAGAAGCGGGCGGTGCTTATGCCTAAAATGTAATGTTTTGTGTGTTTATTGGCAAGTTGAATAATGCCCATGGGGCAATTGAAAGAAAAAAAAATGCAATACACAAAACACAACCACGTATGAGCATCTCGTCTCATAAACGTCTAATCCTTTTATATGATCCTTACGCGCTTTTCTTTTTTCCAAAATGCAACAAGCGTTCTACACTCAGTACTAAATATCCGGTTGATTTTCGGGTGGTTACGCAAGTCTTCCGAGAATAAAACTGGCGGTTGAGTTGTTGAAGCGAACCTTACCTACACAAACTTTGACGAAATTAAACGCAGGATGTCAATGTGGATTATTAAAGCTACTTGGAAATGATCAATCGTAACTATTACGGTAGCGGCCGAAGCTTTGAAAAGTGCTCTCGTTGATCGATTACCCCCTCCCCCTCGTTACAACAAAACACACCACCTTATTTGAAGGATAATGTATGAGATTCAGAAAATGATGGTTTGTGCCTTGAAATATTTGGTGGCAGGGGATGATTTCTAGGCCGGAAAATGCATTGGGCTGCAAATAAAAGGCGAAAGTATTTTTAAACAATTTTTTTAAAGTAAAATATTAGAATCTTATTTTATTGTACTTTTTGTTATGATATGGTTTTATCCCTTGCATAAAGGGTTTCAGGTACCTCGTTGTGGTGACATGTGATAAAAAGGTGTTTTTTAGGAAAAAAGTGAATTTTGGGGGCTAAAATTCTGACCTTTTATAGTGTATAAAACAGAAATCGGTAATATAATGTCAGAGATGATATTATTGCATCATGAATAAAATTTGTTTTGCCACCTAAGAAAATTACTATATCTTGATTTTTCTTAATTTTTTAGCTCAAAACGTATTTTTTGACCCAAGAAACACCCCTGCCCACCAAAGTTTTTGACCACAACCATCATTTTTTTAAAATTATTTTATAAATATCTTTCGAATAGAAGTGGTGCGTTTTGTTGTACCGAGGGGCGGGGTTTCGACAATTTTTGCGTCCAAACCGCCCACTCCACTAAAATTAATAAATCTTGATTTTTCTTACGTTTTTTAGCTCAACACGTATTTTTTGACCCAAACCACTTTTTGACCCAAACACACCCCTGCCACCAAAGTTTTTGACCACAACCATCATTTTTAAAATATTTATAATATCTTTCGAATAGAAGTGGTTGCGTTTTGTTGTCCGCGGTGAGGGTTTTTTTGACAATTTTGCGTCCAAAAACCCTCCACTATAGGCAAGAAGTGAACGCCTAATAACATCAACCTGGACCGATAGAGATAGATGATTTAATGTTTTTCGATTTCAAGAGCTTGTTTGGCGGATGGCTAAATGTTACCGCCCATGACCATTACTACGTAACCTTACAGCATGGAGAAACTCTTTTTATCGTTGATTTATCCACATAACAAGAAAAAAATAATAAAACCGGTTATACAGATTAAAAATGGTGGTCCCAAACCGATTTTTTATGGCGCGCAGCATTCTTCCCCCCCCCCCCCGCCCCCCCCAAAAAATGAAAAACCACTTCCCGCAGGGACTTTTTTCCATAAAATTTGGCTCATATAGTAGGAGATAAATACACGTGCGGAAATAAAAATCAAAAAAGATCCTCCAGTACGATTTAAGGGGCAAAACATATTTTTGAATAGCTCCACCAAATTGATATTTATGCTAATTCGTATAAAACGGCCATGGCCAATGGTGAATTTTTGTTTCCACAACATGCGCAACTGATATTTTAGGCAATTACATAAAATTTTGGGGAAATTGCATAGCTTAAACATGGCGCGCGAAAAAAAACCTAAATCTGGCTCCACAATGGACCTCCTCTTATATGTACTTTTAGTGTTGTAATTCACAACCAATTCTGCCAGTGGATGGTTATAGATAACAAGGATGATTATAATTCTTTTAAAAATGGCGAAAAAAACGGTTATACCACACATATCAACATTATATTGACGAATTTTTTACTTACCTTACGATGAAATTTTCAAAACATCTCAGCCCCAAAATATATTGTCAAATTGGTAGATATTGTATGCAGAACAACATTTCCCAAACGCCTTTGCTAATCCGGATAGCATAGAGATGTTAACTAATTCCGAGAAATCATGATTTTTAAACACGTTTTTAGGACAACCTACCCACTCCTTTGTTTTCAATTGTACAGTGGGATAACAGTGATTAATGCTTATGTAGCCCAGCTACAGTAGAGATCAGTGGTAGATGCAGTAACCAACGGATAAGCACAATTCCTTATTCAGTACGCTTATTAATAACTCTTGCAACATGAAAGCCCATCTGATCTTTAGTTACGAGGACGGTCAGTCTCAAATTCCATTATATGGTAAATTCCTTACAGCTTGCATTCGAGTTTTAAATGTTCAGCTTACCCCGCCAGGCCCGCCCCCCCCCCCCCAAAAAATATCGTATACCGTTTAGATAAGATGAATGTAAAACTGTCGAACTGATTCTGAATTGGTATCGACACATTTCATTTCACATAGAAAGCTCGACGATTCCTAGACCGAATTTTACACAATGTAAACGTCAAAAATCTCAGTATTCAACTGCTAATTTAAAAAAATACTCGTCTATAGCTTATGAATTCTGGAAATTCGATCAAGGGAATACAATAACTTTCTACCAGAAAAAATGACAACGAGCGGCAGTGTACTACTCAGAGAGGTTTTTGTGGGTATTCTAGTTATGCCTCATTTATTATCATTTTCCCAGCAATAAGTCTAATGGATCTGACCTGAAATGGAAAAAGAAGTGACTGATGCCCTCATGCATATCGATACACCCAATTGTGCTTTCGACAGAGGGTGGTATGGATTCTATGATAGCCTGAAGAGCATCTCACAAGGACAAACTCTGCTTCCGATTCGGGTCACCTCTCTACTGGACACACATGTTTTTTCCTAAGCTAATAGACCATTTAAACACATGTTTGTAACATTTAGGAGGGCCTGGTATCTTTGAAATAGGTCGGCCTGACTGGGCAATTGTAAGCTATTGTAATCTGTATTAGAGTTTTATACTAATGGGGGCCATAACGATTTCGCAGGCATGTATGCGCAGGCAACAAAAAGAAGTGACGTAGAGTTACATGGTCTAATTACCTAATATACGAATGCTATCAACGTATTACCCCTATGCTGCTTTTCTACGAATTTACACTGCAAACTTTAAAGTTTATTAAAAAAAATTTGGATTTTTTTTACTCTGACAATGATAAATTAATAATATTATGTCATTGGAAATTAAAAGTCATCAAGTGTGAAAGTCTTCATTTTTGGACATCAAACGTGAAAAGTCTTTATTTTTTTGGATTATTAAATAAAGTTAATATTGCGAGTTCAAGAGAGTGTTCAGGATCACGAAGTGGCGTGGTCTCGCGTGTTGTCAAGCTTCCTCTGAGCAAAGGGTCCTCGATCGATCTCGTGGGACCATTGCTGGATTGAAATTCGGGACCTCAATTGGGATTTAATTTGTTTTTAACAGAATATTGATTAAAAACCTGAATACCACTTTCCTCCATGGTTTCTTGAAATGAGCAAATGAGCCATGGAAAGGCTTGAATTACCCATCCGGTGTGTGTTTCGTGTAGTGTGTTTGGGATGTTGCAATTGGCGCTGTTTAAGCTGCTGCCTCCAAGTTGCACTGTTTCTTCTGTCTAGTAATTAGTAAGTTGTAAAGTCTCTAGCAATTTGGCCTACAGGCCCGATTTGAGATTAAAATAAACCTGATTATAACCTTGATTACTTCTGGCGGTAATATCGATAACAAAATTGCGCATTTTTAAAATTGAGAAAACGTAATGAGTACTATAGTATATATTAGTATTTGAATAATTAGCTGCCATTCTCAATTTCAGGATACCTTCTCTTTCGAATATCAGTATGTCCTACTTACACGCAACGTCACGTCATGGGAAGATTAAAACCAATGATGGCAAACGATGCCCTGCTTCATGATTTTTGTAGAGCATTTGAAATACCATTATAAGGTTTGGATGAAAGAAATCCGTCAAAGTCAAACTTGTACGGATTAACACTTAAAGATACATGAGGAGGTTTCCCAGAGAGAATCGCCTCCAATTATTTTCGAACCCAGGTTTTTTTTGCATATTTGGAATGCGTAACCAATGTAAAGTGAATCAGCCGAATAAGCCGTCTTTATTTAATAAGATGTGATTGGTGTTATAGGAGATTAAGACAGCGGGTCAGTTCAAAACATGTTTGTGGTTTTCTCTTTCGTGCTTGGTTTGTCCAATAAACCTTCAAACGTTTCTCGGAGGTGGTCCTGGCAACCCGACAAGTGCAATTTGAGAGAAATTTGTATCCTCAAAATATCTTCCTCCTGTCCCTTTATTGTATGAAGTCTTATTAACGCATACCCGTTCTAGATAAGGGCGGGGGTGTGCGCATGGCTATCCCCACGGAAAGATTAATAAATATTCACTTGTCTACCTGGAGAACTTAGTACTTCTCACGTGCACCCCCGCTCTGAAAACCACTTTGCCATTTTGAATTTGTAGACGACACTATAGTCATGGATGGGGTACACATCAACATCACCACCCTAATCTTAAAGCCGATTTAAATGGCGGTACCAAAAAACAATTTTTGGAATTCGTACAAAATTCCTCGCGAAAAAATGGGAAAACTACTTTCCCAAAGGACTTTTCCCATAAATTTGGCTCGTGATAGGAGAAAATATATTTCCTTGCTGCAATAAAAATTGAAAAAATGCTCCAGTACGAGTTTTGAAAAACAAGTTTTGAATAGCCGCCACGAAAATGCTTTGTTTATGTTAATAGCATAAATACTCTATGGCCGTTTGGCAAAATTGGATCTTTGGTTCCGTGGTGACATTGTCAAAACAATTGGTGACACATATGCGTCACCAATCAAATAGGAGTGCCCCCATTCTAAACCCATTCAACCCTTCACATGTCTGTACAGATTATTGATTATTTCGTGCTGAAATACATGAAGGAGTAAACGTATATAAGGAGTTCCCTCAAGGCTCAGTCTAGACATGCGCGACTGAATGTGAAATATCTCTCCCGCTATTAAGTAGATAGGAATGGTCGTTTGGATAACCACGTAACAAACTCACCTGTCCACATTATAACTGTAAAATTAACATCGCAATTTTCAACTTCCACTTGATCCAATTTATGCGTTCTCTATGTCATATACATATAACTGTGATTTTAACCGGTTTATCCATGGGATGCCTTACATTCACATTAAAGCCATAACAGCACTTTTTTGAAGAGCGCCCCCAATTTTCCAAACTTTTGAGATTTCTGTACTTGTTGAACAATTGGGAACCTGACTAGTAAACAATACCTGTGAATGGCAAAGCTTGAACACATCTAATGTAATCGCAAGCGAAGGAAATGTTGTAATGAGGATAATTATATGACAGAGATCTCCGATAATAAAATTTAAAGGCTACTGGAAAACCCCGATTTCCATATGAAATAGCCGTAAATCCGTGCGCATGTACGTGTCTATCGCTCATCCATTAGTTGTTTCCTATTGGTTCAGACAAGTTCAAGTTCAAGTTCAAGTTAATTTTTTATATTTGTTATTTTATATCAAAAAAATTCAAATAATGAACCATATAGATACATGTGCTAGGACCTACCGATAGACCACGCCGAAGGGCTTATTTCGTCGGTACCGTTTTTAACGAATATCCTACTATGTACAAAAAGTTTGCTCAATCATATGTAAAAAGTCCATCTATATGCATCGATAAGGGCCGAAAATTTCACTACATCCCCGCACCCGCCACGCATTACGAAACTTATAATTTATCATAGAAGTGCACGCATTGGGGCGGGGCGAGGGTATAATCAACCATGCCCTAATAATAAAAAGTACAATATAATTAAGAAAACATAAATTTGAGGGCAGATGCACATAACAAAATCTATACAGTGTGATATTGTGAGATATAAATAGTAGCTGATAACCCCCATAACCCCCCCCCCAAAAAAAAATAAAAGAACACAGCAACCGAATAAAAAAAAATGAAAGAACAAAGAGGGTGATAAGAATCTGATCCTCAATAATTTTTGTCAACATGGAACTGCTTGGTATTAGAGGAAAAGAAAAGAAAAGGATGATGAAGGGTGAAATAGAAGAAAGAGGAGGACGCAGTTGAGGGTTGAAAATTGAAGATTTTAAGCATGAAGGAAAAGCATTAATCTTCTAAATGTCAATGAGGTATTGTTTTGAGATGTGATTTGAAGTTTTTTTATTATCACTTTGAAATGATTGAATTTGGAAGTTCATTCCAGGTTTTAGCACCGTGTACTGAAAAGTGTTTTTTTGTTCCCTTGGTATTCTTTTTGGTAGAGGAAGATGAAATTGACCAGCTTGGTCTAGTATTATAATTATGAATTTGTCTATTTGTCATGAAATAATTAGTAAAATTTAAAGGCAATTTATTATGATTAAAGTCATGCCTAAAGAGTGCTGTTTGTATTTTGTTAATGTCAGTTATTTTACGGGTATTGAGTGAATAAAGGAAGTGTGTGAGCCCTGTAGGGTGAGTGTGTGGATGGGTCCAATGGCCCATTTTTGCGTAGTATTAAGTTTGATTGAGTCTGGACTGATAATTTAGATATGCCATATAATGTTAAATAAGTACAATGAGGAACACAGAGTGTCGGATAGGGTTTAAGAGTACAGGTGGGAGGTGGTGTTTTGCTCTGCTAGATGGTACCAATAGCATGAGAAGCCTTACTGATTACATTGTTGATGTGTTCGTTCCACGTTAGTTTATCATCAATAATAACTCCAAGAAAATTTGGTACTATGAACTTGTGGAAAGGCTGATTGTCGATTACAACACTATTTTGATGGTTGGTAATTGTGCGTTTGAAATCATATAGTTGTTTTTGAAATATTGAGAGACAATTTATTTCAAACAAACCAATCAGTAATTTTTAGTAAGCTCAGTATGTTGGTTTTAGCGAAAAGTGAAGTCTAAGAGTTGGGATCTGAGAGCAAGATATTGTATCATCGGCACAAAGAATAAGTTGGAGTTAGTTGGAATTTAGGGCAAGTCATTCATATAAATGAAGGAAAGCAACGGGCCCAATATTGAGCCTTGTGGACCTCCGACGGTAATTTCTGCCTTTGGCGAATTTGTAAGAGTGGGTGTACACAGATTGCGTACGATTTGTGAGGTAATTTCTTAACCAATCCAAGGCTATACCACGTACACCTTAGTGATGAAGCATGTAGATGAGAATATAATGGTCACATGGTCATCGAACGCCTGAGAGGTCCAGAAAAATGCCCAATGGTAAATGTTTCTTTATTTTTTTGGGCTTGGGTGAGGTTTGTGGTCAATTCAAGAAGAGACATAATGTAGAGCGTTTGGGCCTACAACGCCATACTGTGCTCCTGAAGTAAGGATATTGTGTTGATTTAGGAATGTAACTAGGCGATTGTACATGATTTTTTTTCCGCCAAATTTTGATTGAGACATGGGAGGACACAGAGATGGCCTCTATTTTTGTATGTCATGAGGACTTTACTTTTATAAACTGGAATAACTTTAGCAGATTTTTAGATCATTGGGAACGGACTGCCTGTGCTAAGAGATTGGTTGAATATGTACAAAATTGAGAGTCAATGTGATCAAATGTTTTATTAGCAATCCAGATCGTATTATCAATCCCAGCACTTTTGCCTGTTTTAACAGGTTACGGAGTTTGTATAATTCATCAACAGAAACTGGGTGGAGAAAAATGGAGTTTTGGATGCTATTGTTTAGATGGTGATTGGAAATGGCTTTTTTGCTGAGGATCTTTTGTGCAGCCAGATTTTACCAAGGTTTGTAAAGTATTCATTAAAGGCGGGGTGATATCAAAAGGATCAGTAATTTTGTTTTGTTGTAGGTAAAGGTGTCTTGGGAGATGTTACCCTTTGTTTTTCCTACCTATTATTGTATTAGAAATTTCAAGTTCTCTTCAAAGTTTATGTTTTACGTGTTATTTAACTGTTCGATATTATGGTTCTTTCTTTGCTAAGCGGTATAGTGTGTGTGAGCTTATTTTTGTAATTGTTTTTGTATTTTTGTTTTTAGCGACAAAATCAGTTTTTTTTCTTAAGATAAGCCTTATAGAGTTTATGTTTACGCTGTGATCGATCTAGCAATACGTTCGTCATTCCAGGGTTGTTTTACAGCTGTTGTTTCTGACAGTTTTCTTTTAATCGGCAAGGACTCAATCATAATATTTTCGGGAATAAGAAGCATAAAGTGTTGGTATCTGATTTATTTGGGTCTGTTTGTGAATGTGTTTCCCTGTTTCCGTGCAAAGATGTGACTAATTTACGTAGGTTGTTTTCTCTATAGTCACGTTTGTATATTGTAGTTTTAGTAGGATATTTATATTTGATAGGTAATGTAGAATATAAGGAATGGTCTGTAATATGCAGGACCAAAAATAACCTGGAGTTGAATTTGGTAGCAGTTGAATTGGTGAATAACATTGTCAATTTATTGTGCGATTGGTGAGTATTCTGGTAGGTCGATTTATTTAAAAAGGTATGAGTTTAAAAGTGTTGTGTGATAAAATCATTAACAGGTGGAATAGTTGAATAATTTATAAATTGATATTAAAGTCACCCCCACATGACGACATCTTTGTGATTCCCTATTGAGTTCGTCGCCCTAGTTGTTTGATATTGTCATTGAATGGTGAATGGGATATCATGCGCCCTATAAATTACAAACCCACAACATGTTTTTAGTTTTGTCAACATTTGAGTAATGTTCCTTTCAATAAATAGTGTATCAGATTCAGGCCCATGGTAATATCAAGTACTTGATGAGAAACCTGATTATTAATATACATGCATACACCCCTTCCCCTACCTAACCCGTAGTGGCCTTGGATATAACTAATAGCCATCAAAGTGAGGTGGGGATTTGGTGTTTTGTAAGCCTGTTTCTGAAAAGGCAAGAATAGAGAAGGTGTGATTTAGCTGGGTTCAAATAATCCGGAAATTTCATCTCGGAGTTTAGTAATAGCTACGGCAGTTTAAGTGGTAAAAATCGAAAATGAATCACTGAATGAGTTTGTTGTGATCTGTGAAGCTATTTGTATAATATTGACATTCATGTTTTAAAGACTTTGAGTGAATTTGAATAATGGATGGTCACACTTTTCAGAAGATATGGGTCAGATAGTATTGTATTAATCCATAAGGAATTTAATTTGGTAATGCTTAATTTGGTGTGTAAAGAATTCAAATAGTGTAGCGATAGTAGTCATAATCATGGAGAACGTGGTTGCATGGTAATTCAGATGTGAATTGGTAGAGTAAGCATAAAAGGTAAAAAAAGTGTGGAGGAAGATGTAAAGAAAAGAGAATGAAACCCCAGTCCATTGAGTAGGATTGTGAGCGAAAGAGTTGGAAAAGTATCGAAGAATAGTATGTAAAAGGGGCAAGAACAATACCACAACGAACAAAATTACAAGGAAAAAAAAACAAATGTAGGGAAAAATAAGTATTTTACGGTGGGTAAAAGGGAGGTAGTTGAGAACTACAAGGAGGTGTTGAGTAAGAATACAGCAACATACAACCATTACATCACGAGGAAATTTCACAGGGGAAAATAAACATGGATGTCCATATATTGTATAGAATAAGCGAACGACAAATGGTGGTAAATCTAATCCGTGGTAAGAGTAATTTAAAATAGAACCAAAGAGATATTAATTAAAAAATAAGGAAGTGAAAATAAATATTATGCGTGTGGTTGAGGATGACCTGGTGATGTACCCAATGCATTTTGAGTCACAGTGCGAGAATGTAAAGGAAATTAGCACCATGGGTAAATCAAGAGCACTAATAATAATAAGGCGAGTGGAACAAATCCTCAGTCACCCAACACACACTATAATATGTCATAGCAACAAGATTTCATATTGGCTAACTTTTTGATATAAGACGTAAACGCACAGAATTTATAGACAGGAAGGGATACCGAGCTTAAATCCAGGCACAAATCTGAACAAGACAAATTGGTTTGATAGCTAATGATCATAACTGGATAAGTTTGATAACTAAAATAAACATAATTTATGTAGTAGCGTGGTGGTGGACTGCAACAATTTCCATCTCTTCAAACTATCCAGGATAAGCCACATAAAGCCAAGTGAAGTCAATATATTAATATAAAGAATGAGTGGTTTTAAAGCGGGGATGCCAAACATATGCTCCAGGAGCAAAGTAAAAGCCTATCGCGCCTGGGGATCCTTTCCTGATCTCAGGTAAAAATCAAAAAAAACAAACTCACAAAACTCAATGCAATATGGAAGGCCCGACGGGTCCATACGGCAAAGCCATTCAGACGGTCTACAGTACATGCGTAATTAACCTAACTTACAGCGCAGTAAATGGACATTCACTAGAATCAAATGACTAGACACCCGGCATAAAAAAAAAAATATCAGACAAAAGACATAGCAAAAATAGAGCAATCGAAGCATAAATATACACTTACATGGCTGGTATATTCTATGGTAACACAACAAAGATGTTTTTAAGCACTAGTTATGAGAGCAACGATATACATAGACGACGAGTGTGGGTAGCCTTTTATACCTCATAACTATTGATATACGAATAGGAATTCCTTGAACTTATAACTACTTGAAGAAATATTTACATTTTGTCGCAATCGCATCATTTGGATTACCAGAAATATTGGATACAATGAAAAATTGAATAAAATAATTTTATGGGATATCTTTCATATGCTACAGCAACTGAGAATACATTCCGTCTTAGGGAACTAAAATAATTTGATCAATGGACGACAGCTGAGATAAAAAAAATATTAAACACAACAAAAAAAGGCCTCGCAAGCACATGACAAACACAGAACGGTATGCCATCCAGGTGGTCCGTAACATATACAACTAACTATACAAAAAATGGCATAAAATGTGAGATAATGAACATCATAATTTGCAGTGTTTGGATAAAGTTGGAGGTGGTAGAACATAACATTAAACAATGCAATACAGAGCAAAACATAAACTCAGCCCAGTTAGTCTAATACTACATTAGGTCTACATTTACCGCACGTTTACATAGGTCTAAAATATTCACTACCAACAGAAATGCATTGGAAATCAGCTTTAGATGGCACAAAGAGAAAAAACCAATATGTTAACATATGCAACTCATTTAATATATATAATATATATATTATATACTTAATACATGCCACACAATATTGAACTAATAATTTACGAAGAATGGCTACGTTGGAATAGGAAGACCATAACATAAACAATGCCGTCAGATCAAAACAATACCGCCCAGCCCAGTGATATAAATATACATAAGGTCTACACTTCCACGCTAAATTTCATAAGTCTAGGGTTACCAGACCAATGGTACATTTTAATATGTTGAATAGTTAGAAACGACTTACGGGTAGACACTGAAGAAAGGAAGGAGGGATATATATATATAATCAATATCACAGCAATAAATAATCAATTAATCAACAGCAAAAAAATATATACATGATTAAAACATCAGTTTGTACATTGGTACATTTTATGTTAAGTTAGAGGTCATTTTCGTGAGTGGTGGGGCACTATATTCACAATGGACAGTAAGAAATTTGGTGTTTCCAGTTCCGCCGTTCAAATCAATGGGGGGTGGGGGGGGGGGGGGTCCGTTCTAATTACAAAATCGCTTCTTTTTGATTAAAAATACCACTTTAATCCTTGCATCGTATGATATATTTAAATGAATCAGTTGAAATGTGTCGAACAGTATATGTGATTTGATCTTTTTCTATTTAATTAATATCTATTGTGTATCAGAAATATTGTGTTGTTTTGAAAAATCACTTTGATAATTCCCTTAACACATGACATCGACGAAGTGTTTTTACCCATGATTAATTTCAATTGATTTCAGTACAGGATTTCCTAGCATAATATTGATTCTAGACTAATTTTGAGTGCTAGATTGTGAACCATGCTATCAAATAACGAACGATGTGAATACACTCTCGTTTTGACCAAACTCTCCCGACGTCCCCGCCGAGGGGATGGAAGAGCTCAACGTGGAATGACATTTTATTGATTGTTTATTATGGGTTTCAGATCAATATTCTTACTTTTAAAAAATGGACAGTTCCTTGAGGGGGTCAACTCGTTTATATTTGGCGCTATAATGTCTGACCACATTTGACACATCTTTTAGTCACATAAGTATCAGACTTTGGTTATAGCTAGGGGCCCATAATTGTTAACCGCACAACCATGCTTCGAACAAGGAGTTACCCATATTAAAGGGGGATGGTCCCGATTTAAGGATCTGAAGTTTTTCATCTATGATAGATTGGCATTCACTCCAAAACCCCAGCTGTATAAAGTTTCGCGCGGATATTTCAATCCGGGTTTGATGTTGAGAGCGAAAAAGTGATTTTGTAAGCCCCATAGAGTAGCTTGTAAAATAATATTGGTCGAACCAAAATGGGCCACATTTGCTCGCTCATAACTTCCACCAACCACCTTTGGCTCTAAGATTTCACAGGGTAAAATGAGAAAAATAGTGCTTTCTGATACCAAAATGTTGACGCACTTCCGGGAAAATCTGTGGCTTCTTTTCTTGTGGGGCACGAAGCTATAACGATCGGGCCATTTGGCTACTACGCTAACATCTTCCTTCGTGAGCTAAGTGATCAAAACTAGTGCCATTTTCTCCGTTGATCTTTTCAATAATTATTAGTTAAGGTCAAGTAGCATTTCTGTTTACACTTTGCCTATAACCTTTTAAATATAAGAAGGCAAGACAGGATATCATAAACTATATTCTACGTGGAGCTACGAGTTCAAATAACCCCCTATTTCCTTATTCTTGTACAATCGCTTTTCGCATCACTTAACCCGATATTAAACATTCTTCCTTCAAGATGAACAAATGTTTATAAATCCTTTCAAAATCTCAAAGCTTGCAAAGCTCAAAAGCTTACATATCTGAACGGTCAACCCTCGTCTTCACCTTCCATATTTTATGTACACGGTCTGACCAGCAGTGTTATAATCCATTATAGTAATCCAGAGTTTTCGAACTAGAGATAGACAAGATGCTATGTGTTGCGTCTGGCCATATGAAGGGGCCCTGTTACACCGTGTTATGTAAGCAATTCCGTGTATGTAATAAACCGACGCGTTATGTAATAAATTCTGACGTGTTATGTAATAAAAACGCGGTAATGTAATAAATTGGACGCGTAATGTGATAAAAAACATTGACGCGTAGTATAAAATTATTCTGTGAATTTAATAAAAAATTGACGTGTATGAAACTAAAAATTAACGCGTTATTTAATAACATGACATATAATTTCGAATTCCACATAATTTTCAAGGAAATTAAAATTTCTATCACCAAAGAACTGCGTAACCCAGGGGTTGTACTCACTGGCGCGTACGAAAACGCCCTGATCAGGCGCCTTTCCGGATAACTTTTATTCAACTTTCGGAGAGAAGTATCAACATGCAACATGCCTAGTACATACAGGAAGATCACATGCAACTTGATTGGTACCAAGGATAGCCCTATGGTCCTCCTCCTCTTTTGAAATGATTACCACATGCCTAACATTACGTCAAAATGACATCAGTTTCGTGTCAGCAACACTGTCAATTTCCATACACACACACACGCACTCGAAAACTATTTCACTCAGTGTGGGGAATAAAGCGGTTTAGTAAAAATGTTGATTCAAGATTTAATCAGCATGGATTAAACCACATTCCGCTTTAACTATTCACCGAGCAAAAACCGTTAAATCCATGTTGAGTAAGCAGTTTTAAATCTACTCGACGTTGCGTGACAAGTAGTTTGACGCATGAACGGATTCAACAAATCACCGCCGCGCTGGTTCTATCTTAAGCAGAGTTTTTTTGCTGACTTTTTAACTACCATAAGAAGTAAAAAAAAACACGCAGTTGAGTAAGATAAATTTTAGAGTGCATTGTAGGGGAACATTTTAATTTTTCACCAACAAATTGGAAATCCGATTTTCATACAGGTTTTTTTTCTGACCTTTGAAGGGGAATGACTAGCTTATATACTCAGGCGTTAAGCGCGTTACTAATTTTTTTGGTCAGTAAAATACGAAATATCAATTTTCCACACTATAACCATATTTTCAGCTCTTTCAGCTCTCCGCCCAACTCGTGCCATCATAGTGACGTCATTATGGGATGATGGTATATACTATTTTTTGAGATACAGACCAATTGGAAATAAAAAAAAAACTCTAAGCTATCCTGTGGTCTTAATTATAGGAATCTGATGTTCGTAAAGAAGATCACAGAACCCCCTCCCCTTTCCGGTAGACCTATTAGGGTATCAGGCATAAGTATTGAATAGTTGGCTGCATGATATCGTGTGTTCCGTCTTTGGTGTCTGTAGTCATGTGGATACATCAGCGAGGCTAGGACCCGGGACACAACGCCACTTTGGAGGTGACGCCTATGAAAGGCTGTTAAGAACCCCTATTTTCAGCATACTTGTCACCCACAGACCCCGTATTTTAAACTGTGACCCAACTATCCGATATTTGTTAAAATTTAAAACCGCTGTCACACCCAATCCCGTATTTTTTTTTCAGAAAATTTTTTTCCAAACTTTCACCCAAATATTTTTTTGTTTGTTTAATATTTAGCACTTGTTTGCCCACCCGAAACCACCTTTTTTTTTGACAAATTTGGGCTGCATCGCACCCAAACCCCATTGGTTGCATATCCCCTGTCGCCGAATGCCCCCCTAAGTTTGGAACGCCAGCCTTGCAACCCATCTCCTTTCATAATGTGAGTGGCCCGCGTTATTTTTTTTAGGGCATAACCACCTCACTCCCTAACCGCGTATCACCGGCAAACTTTCTGGTCGATTGAATGCTATCATCATTGATAATAATTGTAGTCATGGCCCGTAGCCATGAATTTATTGGGGGGATGCGGATTTTGCCAGAAGTGACCTTTCCGCGAAGTGGCGCAATTGGTGCTTGGCTCGTTGCGCTCGGCCGGTTGCCCCAATTTTTTACCGTCGCCTGCAATCGGAGAGCGGTAGGGGGGGGGGAGGTGTTTAGAGGGAAATGGACATCGGCGTTGACAAAACAAAAGAATATAATATAGTAATATTGGCGTACTGGTTTTCATGCATATATCAGCAGCACAAACCCTTAAACAATGCTTTTTAGATTAGAAAAGCAGCAAACTTCAACATAACAATGATAAGCATGATAAATGATTAGCGGCCTTTGTCATTGGGTGGTGTGTGCGTCGTCAACCACCCCCTGGCTACGGCCCTGTTAGTGAGCGTTTGGGACTGCAAATTGTCGAACCCCTCCCCTCGGTAGAACAAATCGCAACCACTTCTATTCGCAAGATAGTAATAATAATTTAACAAAATGATGGTTGTGTAAAAACTTTGGTGGCAGGGGTGTTTTTTGGGTTAAAAAAAATCACGTTTTTGAGCTAAAAACTTAAGAATAATCAGATTTTATTAATTTCTTCTTAGCAAAACAAATTTTTTAATCATCATGCAAATACTATCAATCTCTTGACCTTTATATTATAGATTCTTGTTTTAAGTAAATTGGGTCAGAATTTTAACCCCACAATCCACCTTTTTTCCTAAAAAAAAAGCATCCTTTTTATCACGTGTAACCACAATGAGTATTACCTGAACCCTTAATGCATTATGAACCTATATCAATAACAAAAAGGATCACCATAAAATAAGATTGTAATATTTTTACCTTAAAAATATAAATAAGAATAATTTCCGCTTAACTTGTCTCCCAAATTTTCATTTTTCGGCATAGAAATCACCCTGTCCAACCAATAGTTCAACCCCCAACTGTTTTCTTAAATCTATATTTTTCCTTCAAATAAGGTGGTTGTGTTTTGTTGTACTGTGGTGAGGGGTAAACTCGAAAACTAGAGCACTTTTCAAGGCCGGCCGCTCCGCTACTGATTGGTGGAAGCATTACTAGTATAAACTATGGATTCCACTGTAACAAAACGCCACCTTTTTACCAAATCGGTTGTAAAAGCAATGGGTATTTCATTAAGACTGTAGATAGAAAGGTTTTTTTTTTTTTTTTTGTTCGAGTCCCCCGTTACACCTTTCTTTGATTTAATCAGTTCAATATTTTTAGAGTAAGAATTTAGAATCAACTATAAAATCGCCGTAACGCAACACGTCAATATATGTGGTATACTGGCGTAATGTAATAAAATTGGCCGCATAAATGTAATAATATTTAAGTACATTATGTGGCAATTTTTATTACATTACCTTTTTTTTTTACACAACACGGCACCATTTATTCCATCGCGTCACTTTGTTACGCGAAATATAATATTGTGTTATGTTATTTTCTTGTAATGTAATAATCGACGGGTTAATATTAATAAAATTCCGCTTATGTAAATAATATTTTATTACTACGCGGCAATTTTTATTAACTGACCTTGTTTTATTAACATATGCACACACACAGCAAATTTATTACATACGCTCCCTTTGTTACGCGCGAAATATTATTGTGCTATGTTAGTTTTCGTGTATTTAATAATCGACGCTGTAATGTATAATTCTTCCGTGTAATGTAATAAACGGTTAATGTCATCAAAATGCCGCGTAAATGTATAATATTTTATTACTTACGCGTCACTGTGTTTGCGAATATATTGTGTTATTTTATTTTCGTGTAATGTAATAATCGACGCCTAATGTAATAACTTCTGCGTGTAATGTATAAAACGGGTATGTAAAAATTGTCGCATATGTAATAATTGTTTATTACATTATGCTGCAAATTTATTACAATACGGTCAAATTATTACATTACTCGTAAAATGTATTAAATTACGCGTCCACCTTTGTTACATTAACGTACGCGTCATTTTTTACGCGTAAATATATTGTGTATGTTATTTTCGTGTAATGTAATAATCTAACGCGTAAATGAATAATTTCTGCAGTGTAATGTAATAAAACGGTATGTAATAAAATTGCCTCGTATGTAATAATATGTAATATATTATTACCTTGCCGTAATGTAATATATTTATTATATTCGCGCATTGTTTATCCGAAAATAAAATAGGCCCTCGCTAATATTCCAACGAAAATTAAATAAGGTCCTCGATTCCGAAAAATTATAGTGGTCCGCTTGCAGACCTTTTTTGCCCATTGGGTACAGTGGGCCTTCCCATATTCTGTGACACTATGGCCTGTGTTAATACTCCGAATCAAGCCGATTTTTTGTTGCATATTCCGGATAGCACTCAGTTGCGTAACCCAAACTTTGCAAATGGTGGGGGGGCAGAAGGGTGGGAGCATTTTTTCGGAGGGGTGACTTTTGGTCCTTCTCCATAGGAACTGTACAAACGGTCATTTCCAATTGGGGGGGGGGGGGCTGGCGGGATGGGTGTCAGTCTGGGCAGGGGGCTCGCGCCCCTGGTTATTTTCCTATTCGAGCCACTTTCACCACCTGCCTTCCCCACCCCCACCGTTGGTTACGTCACTGCTAAGCCCTAACCATAATACCAGGGGTACATATTGGCGCCATGCCCTCCCCCAACCATTGCAGACAGGGAAACACCACTGGCACATTTAATCTAGGTTTTCCCGAAGCGATTTCACACAAATGTGCATATTTAATTTGTAAAATATGGTATTCGTATTTCGTGCGAATGGAATGAATGTTGACAATCGCGTTTTCCATTTAACAAATATCAATTCAATTTCCTTTAAAGTGTATTTAATCGTTAAAACAGCATCGTTTTCCTTGATGTACACGTCACTTTCGTATATTAGTAATTCGTATTCGAACGAAATTGAATGGAACATGCACAACTCATATTTTCTTTTATTTCTGTTATACGAATTCGCGAGATAAGCAATCGTTTTCGCAGCATTGTTAAATATAGAATAAAAACACTAAATAGTCTTCAGATAAAATGTAAGTACAAAGATGACTGAACTAGGGCCTGACAAAATTTCTTTTCTCCATGTCTTCCTTTACCGAGGCAGTTGGTTTTTTGAAAAAAAAATATAAAGGAAAGTTGACAAATAAAACATTGCTAAGTAAAGTCAACACACACACCCACACCCACCTACATGCACACACCCTACAACAAGAAATACATTGTGGGGTACTCTCACGATACTTTCGCGTATGTGACATACGTAAAAGATATGGGTAAAAATAAGTACATTAATGCCCTGGCCCAGTGGTAAGTTGTTGTTTTTCACTTCCATAGGACACACTCACAATTTTATACAGATGATTCGTGAAAGTGGATAAACACAATCATACTAATAGTGGAATCCTCTCAAGTGAGGACACTATATTTCGTATATATAGGTTTATTCCGTTATATAACTGTCTTAAAACTATAAATTTCTCATATAACTGTCTTAAAACTATAATTTCTCTATAAAAACTGTTTTAAACTATAAATTTCTCTATAAAACTGTCTTAAAAAACTATATTTCTCCTATATATCTGGTCTTAAAACTAAATTTTTTTTATATATAAACTGCTTAAACTACTATAGTTTCTCTTTTCTCTATATAAATGTCTTTTTTTTTTTTTTTTTTAATTTTTTAGAAATTTGTTATACATACATACATACCCCTACAAGCCATACATACAACACACATACATACATAATACACACACATACACAACACATATAGTCTTACAAGAGGACATTAGTGGTTTTTACTAAAACCTCTTAAAAAGACACTTTTTTAGACATTGTTTTCCAGAAAAATTACACTTTTTTCCAAATACTAATAAGGACGAATCAAAAACCTTATAGTTTTGAGATTTTTTCTCTAAAAAGACAACTTTTTCGAATTTTTTTTTGACCTTTTTATTCAGTTTTTTTTTTTCATTTTTTTTAGAGTTTTCACAATTTTTGAGCCAAGAGGGGTGCGCCGCAGGCCTATAACGTTACCTAAACTAGAAAAATCCTCTTTCTACTCTTTTACGGATAACCTCAATACTAGATTACAGTTTTATTCCGTTATAGGACAATTCCGAACTAGTAAATAGTATTGAAAAACCACTTAAATGTCACTTAAAAACGCCCCACTAACCACCTACTTCAAAACTCCTCTTAATGTCACTCGTAGTACGTACAAATACCCACCTAATGTCACTCTAGTAAGTTTCATACGTACATACATACATACACATACATACATACAATATTTCAGTTTTTTTAGAAACTGTGCAATTTATACAAAATACAGAGAATGCCACATATAGCTCGCAGAGCAGGCGACAAGTTCTAAATCTAATTACAAGCAAAAGTGAGAAACCAAGGAAAACACAGTACTAATGCATAAGACTGAAAATATGGTGACGAGCAAACCCTAGCCAGCAAATGGCAATGGAAGGGCGACAACAAATTGCGCTGTGGCATTGCCGCACCGACACGCATTTGCCACCAATTTTTGAGCCAATGCAGCGCTGATGGCTCAAATACTTGGCATGCGTTACTCCTCCGGGTGTCAAACCCAAGTATTTTTAAACCCCGGGTGGGGGCCCCCAAAAAACCACATTTTTGTGGACACACCCTGTAGACCCTATATAATGAATGACGATTTTGCCGAGTATGTCGGTGTCGAGATTGAATGAGTTCACACAGAGGACCTGTAATACAAAATTGGTATTATAAAATTGGTCACAAAAGCGTCAACGCGAAGAAACTTCAACAATGTAAGCCTTTTTCAAATGATCACCCGAGGATGAGTAGTCCGGTTTCTGTGAAAAACATTAGTAATAAAGCTGTGTTGAGTTGGCATTCAGCATGTTACTGTAATTAACTTGTTTACATACACAGTGAGTGAGGACTGCTAATAGTAAGTTGAGAATTAATATGGTTAACGATCCTGTCGTGACGTTTGATATACCTGTCATTGAAAATCTGCAACCAGTGATAACATGAGAAGCATGTCAAATGGGTTTGTTACAAAGGTAAGCATGCTTGGAGTAAATACGAGGAGTAATAGCGTGCAAAAGAGAGTTACATTCAAGAAGTTGCAGACGTTTTTAAGGATGAACTTGAACCAATTCTCATTGATTGCATTTTGTGTAGATAATTGTTCGAGATTTGAAAATCGATGCAAGGCGTGTTCAAAATTCTGCCTTGAGAAATATTTGTCTTAAACCGGGTGATGCCGATTATTCAAATCTGGTTTTTGAGATGATTGAAATTGGTTGATTGATTGCGCAAAACAATAGCACCCTCGTTATCAAGAGAAGGAGATGTACACATACTCGTCCCCTGACATCTCCAACCTAAGGCCTTCACGCATGCACAATTCATTGAGCTCGATCCAAACCGATTTGGGCCATTAACTGCACATTGCTTATCATTTTTTAGAGTTTTTCTCACTTTCTTAGCCAAGAGGATTGCGCCGCAGCCTATAAATTACTAAACTAGAAAAATCCTCTTTTCGTACTCTTTTACGGCATAAACCTCAATCTAGATTACAGTTTATTCCTGTTTATAGGAACAGATTCGTAACGTAGTAATAGTTTGAAAAACCACATTAAGTGTGCACTCTAAAACACACCTAACGTCCAAAAACCCTCTTAATGTCACTCTATACGTTTAAATACCCACCTAATGTCACTATAATTTCATACTACATACATACAATAACATAACATACCTACATACATACATCAGACATACATACTACATACATACATACATACATTTGCATCATACATCATACAACATACGACAAGAGGTACATTTGGAATCTCCCACAACGTTGTGATGTTTTTGTGATAAAAAAAAAAAATCCCCGGTCATAAATGCATTGTGGGGGTATTGTGTAAGGTATATTCATACAACGTGGGATTATTTTGGTATCAGTTTTACACCCTCACGCAATATACAAAATCCATGTGTAACGCTGTGGGGCACCCATATCTTAGACCTATACCTACCCCCCCTAGAGGCCAAAAAACAGCATTGGCAGGATGCAGTGGGGGCGAACTCCCATATGACAAAAACGCCCCACTGTAGCTTGTACTTATATTTACTCCCACCCTTTACCTTCTTGTAAGAACACACATACATACATACATACCTACATCCATACATAGGCTACATTATATTTAGATTGATATGGTTGCCGCTTTTGTCAATTTAAATGATCATAATGAAAAAGAATATTCAATTTTACTCAAGTAACATGATACTTGATTTACCGGGAAATCGATTGCGCAAACGTTGAAATCGGCCTTGCATATATCAAACTGTAAAGCCTAATATGTATTTGTAATCCCTTCATTATGGAAGTCTATGATCAATTATTGAATAAGAAAAACGAATTGAATTTTAGGTTTTGTGAAATTGAAACCAGGAAATACCTCATTCCAAAAATAAGCGCGAATGAAATTTATATTTTACAAAATATCATGCACATTGTGCGAAATCGTCCGGGAAAACCTATACTTATTGGTATAATTTGAAAAACTCATAGTAGTGTATAAATGATGTTGTTTACTACTACTATACTCCATTAATTTCGAATAAAGTCTTCATTTTAGATTTTGTCATTAAGAAGGCTAAAAATTGGGGACATAAAATTTACAGTATTTTCCTGTATTTCCAAATTACAGCCAAATACTGTAATTGTGGGACGGTTTACAAGTATTTTTTTTCCTTTAAATTGCACTGTACTTTTTTTACAGTGTACTACCTACATCACACCTACATACATACATACTTACATCATACATACATACATCATACTACATACATACATACATACATACATACATACATATCAGTACAACATACATACATACATACATCATACAATATACATACATACATACATACATACTAAGCCTATATTATATTTTTATTGGGGTTGTCGCTTTGTAAATTTAAATGAACCATATGAAAAGAATATTCAATTTAGCCAATGTAACAATGATACTTGATTGACCACCCAGCGAAATCAAGCACAACCGTTGAAATCGGCCATGCATATATCAAACCGGAAAGCCTAATATGTATTTTGTAATCTCCATAAAAAGTCGTATGATCGTTCACTATATTTGGAATAGAAAAAACAAATCGAATGTTTCATTTTGGTGAATTGAAACCAGATATAACCTCATTCAAAAATAATCGCGAAATGGGTAATTTATATTTTACAAAATATCATGCACATTGTGCTAAATCGTCCGGGAAAACCTATATTTATTTCACCCCAAAAAGTTGGCAACGTAAAAGCCACCAATTGTAAAAAGAGCACGGCGGGCCATTTAAAGTTAATAAATGTAAGAGAGCACCAAGTAAGACTCAAAAGTGGCGTCTGCCCCATTGGCAAACTTGGTCCCATTTCTTTTTCTTCATCCGATTTATTTTTTGAGAACATTCATGTTATTTCATTAAAGACAGCAAACCATCATCATCACAAATCACATAAACCACCAACCAAATTGGTTAGATTTAGAAATATTCCAACTGCACTGTTCTTGCGTTAATGTTATATTGGCAGTGAGTTTTGAATTAATTTTTTCCTATTTCTTGTGTAAATGCCGTCTTTTGTTCTGCCTTGAATACTTTCAAGTGATTGCTTATTTTTGTTTTTGATTTTTTTCTTGCTTGATTTCTTTTTTGTTGTTGGCTTTTAATTCAATTCAACGATTCACAGACCGTTCGAGTGCAGATCGCGTGGAACTATGTATTCAATATAACGGAACTAAAGTCCCCTACTAAAAGTCCAATCTCGCGTTGTTAAACAACAACAAACATCATCCATCCACGGGCGGCAAAAGTCTTTCCGACCGTTGAACTGCCTCTGGAAGGTATGTTGGTAAGGAGTTCTGTGGTTTAAGTCATGTATGTTTTCTGGGTCGGTTTTTGTACCAGTCTTTCTGTGAATACTAATGGTAGAATAACAGTACTAACACCATAGGAAGGTTCCCGCTGCTCTGGTTACCTACCCGGCAATTAACCTCACATGAAGAGGAACTCTTTTGAACTCAATATTATTACATCAGCACCTCTAGCATTTAAAACTATATATTTAGGCTGTATGGAGGTTGACGGTGGTAAAAACGGTCAATGCATTTTCTTTTACAATTGGCAGAATAAATGGGACCAAGTGCTTGGTGCCCTCTTTACATTTATTAACTTTAATACCTTGTATGGCCCGTACTTCTTTTTTTAAAACTTGGTGGCTTTTTTACGTACCACGTTCCTTTTTGGTAGATTTCCTTTAATGTTTGTGAACATCGCTAGCTGTGCAAATGCAGTTTGTAAAATTGCAAAAAAGAAAAACCTGTTTCCATGAACAGTTATAAAATCACTTTAGTTGGAATGTTGTGATTATTCCATATCTTTTATCGTGTATAAGACTGTAAAGCAAAGTGTTTTGAAAAGTCTGAACAATGTTTCTAATTACAGTTTTTTAAGTCCAGTTTTTTTCGGTATATTCAGATAATTGAGTTGTTGTCTATAATGCTCTTAACATAGATAATAAATTAGGAAAGTCCATGGCCATGTGCTATCAAAATTGAGATTATCTAAATTTATTATAATTGAACATAAAACTTTTAGTGTTTTTTACGTTTTTATCTCCTCTCAGTTAACTGAATATTCGATTTTACGTTTCTTCTCTGCAATTTTTGGTTTTTTTTTCACAAAAATAGAATTAAAAAGAGCATACAATTTTGGGAAATGTACACACACTGGCCAAGTATTGCAAACATGCGAAAAGCAATTTATATTCAAAATGCTTTAAAATTGTACCAGGAGTTCTGGACTACATTACGTAATCCTTGTCACAGTTGTGCTTTTCAAACAGATGCTGCTTCCAAGAATTAAGTATGCGAAAAATGTTTAACTTTGATTGTCATGATTCCTAAATAGCCGGTTTAAAAGAACTGCCTAATGATAACTTGGCGATTGTGCTCCAGAAGAAATACAGGCACACACTGTGTAAAAATAAACTGTAAAAACAGGGCATTTTAACTGCAGCTGGGACTCACTACTACATGCAGAACGTAAAATGAACTGGATCCGTAAAAATACGAAACAACTGCAACACACGTAATAACGGCGTAAAAAAAACTCCAGCCCTTGTTCAACATTATTGTTGGGGTTTTGTTTGACTTGTTTAAACAATATTAGAATAAAACCAGTTATACATTCCCTGACCAATTTTCACGTTGTAGCTATGCATCATACAAACTTGTATTTACGTTAACCTGGTTGTAAAAAAGTTATATTTCAGGTCACACATTTTGAGAAAAATGCAATAACAAAGGGACAACGTGAAAAATAAATATTTAAACCAGTTTATACACTTTGTTTTATATGTTAAATTGTACACATTTTAATGTCACCAATTACTTTAATAATCATCACCTGAATAACTTAATACATGTCCGTACAATAGATTCGAACCCAGGGCCTTAAATTACAAGTCCTAACCTTATCCACTACACTACTGACTTTACTGATACAGAAGCCTAACTAAATATATATTATGTGTTTTTGATACTTTTTTTTCAAATTAAACTAATATAATACACAAAGGAGGAAATATTTTTGTTAACTATTTTTAAAAATGATAGGAAAATAAGATTTTGCATTTTAATCCGTTAACTCTTTACGACGTTATTTACACATTTTATAGGTACAACGATTTCCTAGTTCGTATTCTTACTTAAAAATCAGTAGTTACAAAAGGCGTAATATACGGAAATATAATACCGGTTCACGTATAAATACTACCTTTTTTACAAAATGGGTGTAGTATTATTTTTTATAAGGCCACTTTTATTTCGATTTTTCTGCTTCCAAATGTATTTTATGTAGGTATAGGTAGGTAAGCGTGAAGATTATTGATTAATTGGTGGTGACCGTAAGTTAAAAGGTAAAAGCTGGTTAAAATTAGACATTTTTAACATGCAAGGAACGTCAAAAAGGCTGCAAAATAGTCGCTAAGTGACATTTACGGGTTGTCATGGTCTACACTAAATGTTTAGGGCGAAAAATCGGATGTGATTTAATGAACCGAAAATGAGATAAATGTCCCTAAAAGATGGGAGCATGTTCCATCACCGTGGACTCTTGAATATTTTATGAAGAAAGAGGTCACCTGTTAAATTGAAAATAATTTTTAGTCGCATTGACATTGTGCTGTTTGGTCATGCCAATGTGAAACGCGTACTTAGACATGATTTAACTAACACGGAGTTATCATTCGAATTGCATTTCGTGTTCTAGGAATTTCTCGAATTTTTCGAAGATCACTGTCTTCCATTGACTTATCTCATTTTCGTCCACATAAACCACTTAATGATTTTCTCCCCTAAACATTTAAAGTAAACCCTATTAACCCGTACAATTCATAGCGCTGTTTTGAAGCCATTCCTTTTGTTTCTGTTCTGATACCTTCTGGAGTGGAATCGGCAAATTATCGTTTGCTGTTCCTTTAAAATTCTTGCCATATTTAGCGAACATAACAATCAAATTAAGTTTTTTCACCATCTTGAATTCTGGGGAATGCATCGTATGAAAAGC